>ML426881.1:25851-56415 GCA_005239525.1 Nicotiana knightiana | reverse complement strand
TTTGGACCCGAGGTAAGTGTTTGGTCTAACCTTAGCTTGAGGGAATAAGAGTTGAGTATTATTTGCTATTTGCTAATTTTCAAATACGATGTATAGGCATGGTGACGAGTATCTATACATTGGTGTCTAGCATGACCGTGAGTCCCTATATTATGAATATTCTGACTTTGTTGTAATTTCTATGCCTAATTGATGATTTATATATGATGTAAAGGGCATGTGAAGGAATATGAGGTAATAACATTCTTTTGGAGCATTGGCTCAAATTGTAAAACGAATGATGAAGGAATATGCGATAATTACATTCTTTTGGAGCATTGGCTCAAATTGTAAAATGAATGATGAAGGAATATGCGATAATTACATTCTTTTGGAGCATTGGCTCACATTGTAAAACGAATGATGAAGGAATATGACATAATTACATGCTTTGGAGCATTGACTCAAATTGTGAAACGAATAATGAAGAAATATGAGGTAATTACATTCTTTGTAGCATTGGCTCAAATTGTAAAACGAATGATGAAGGAATATGAAATAATTACATCCTTTGGAGCATTGGCTCAAGTAATAGAATAAATCATGGAAATGAAAGTGAAAGAAAGAGGAAGAGTTATTGAAATATACCATTGTCGGGTCATCGTTGTATAGTTCCCTTGCCGAGATTTAATTGTTTAATTGTTGTTACCTTGCCGGGATTTAATACTTTAATTGATGTTCCCTTGCCGGGATTTCCATCATTTTTTTCTCTCTATTTATTTCCTTGCCCTTGTTTGTGATTGCTGTTTGGGTGAGGAAGAGTGTTAAAGCACGAAGGGTGATGTCGTGCCGTGTTTTATATTGATTATGCACAAGGGGGCATTCTGTGCCGTGTTTTATATTGATTATGCAGAAGGGGACATTCCGTGCCATGTTTTATACTATTATGCACGAAGGGACATTCCGTGCCATGTTTTATATTATTATGCATGAGGGGACATTACGTGCCATGTTTTATATTGATTATGCACGAGGGGACATTCCGTGCCATGTTTTATATTATTACGCACGAGGGGACATTTCGTGCCATGTTTTATATTATTATTATGCACGAGGGGACATGTCGTGCCACATCTTTTACTGTTTAATCCGTGTTTTCAATTACCGTTATTATCTTTAGGTATTTCAGACTGTTGTTTTCGTTTCTGTCATTTCAGTATTTGCTATCTCTTACCTCCAGCATGTTCTCCCCATAATTGTATTCTTGTTTAGTTTCTGCTATACTATTGAACTGCACATGTACATTTTGTTGCCGTGTCTTAGCCTCGTCACTACTTCGTCGAGGTTAAGCTCGGCACTTACTCAGTACATAGGGTCGGTTGTACTGATTCTACACCTGCACTTCTTTATGTTGTGCAGATTACGCAGCCGGACCCGGAGGACATCATTAGTGGGAGTGTCTTCCAGCTTATCCTACAGGCTTCAAGGTATACCCGCTGGCGTTCGTGGGCCTTGGCGTCTCTTTTATCCCTTTGTCTTCACTTCTGTATTGTTTTTCCTCTAGTTTCAGAGACATCTATGTATTCTCTTTTCAGACTTGTATTTAGCACTCTTAGAGACAGTTCGTGAGTTTGTGACTCCAGGTTTTGGCAAAATTTACGAGTTATTGTATTATGTTGTCCTTATTTAGCTTGAAACCATATTTATTTCCGCTTTTAAATTGTGAACCATTTAGTTTATCCTAGTAAATTGATGTTGATATGCTAGTTTATCTATACACGTTGGCTTGTCTAGCGGGTTCAACGTTAGATGCCATCACGGCCCGATGGTGGGATTTCGAGGCGTGACAAGGTTGAGACTTGTTCTTAATAAGCCTTCTAATTTCAGACATAGTGTAAGGTTCTTTCAGAGATGGAATTTCTTCTATCTCTGTTCCTACTTCAGAACTTAAAGGAAATTTATCAATAATTTGGGACCTTAATTCAGGGTCTTTGATAGCCCTTAAAAGTTCTATCATACTATCATTTGTTAAGACATTGATATTCAAGTCTTTGAATAGGGAATATATATTATAAAGATCATTCCCTCAATCACAACATTGTTTTGAGCATTGTCCCTTATCATAGGGTTCTTGCTCATCTTCAGAAGATGAAATATATTTCTCTTCTTGGAGGACTCGTAAGTCTTCACTAGTTGATGATTCATCACTATCAGAAATCTCTGGGAGAGAATTTAAAAGAATCTTACATAAAGAATATTTGATATGATCATCTAAATCAAGTTCTTTTATTTTATCCTTGATTCTATAAAATTTAGCAAAATGGCCTATCCTTCCACATTTATAACAGGCCTGTGGATTTTTTGATTTTATAAAATCTTTTCGGGCTTTATGAAAAGTTTTTCTCCTTTGGGTTTTTGTAAAATGTTTTTCAGGAGACCCCTTTTTCTTTTTATAAAAATCCTTTTTCTTATGCGACTTCTTTTTATTAAAAGGGATATCAATAGCAAATTGTTCGCAAAATTCCCCTAATTGTTGTCTCTCATTGAGACGATGCTTTTTTATTTGCTGATTTAGCTTAATCTCATTGCATAAGGCTAAACCTTCCTGAGTGCAAACACTGAATAGTTTACCATATGAGTAATTGTTATAATCAATACTCATTGACGTGCCTCTTAAAGTCTTTCTGACTCTTTCAGCAAACAGAGGCGGGAGTCCATCAATAAATTTGGATTTCCAATGAGTACTATTACAATCAGGTAATCCAATTCACAGAAAATTCTCAAGTGATCACAAGTTCTAGGTTACTACCCAATTTTCTTGAATTTTAACACTAGTTTATGTAGTTAATTAGGCTAGGATGCATGCATGAAACAAATTTCCGGGTAGAGTTCTCTTACCTTATAGGACCTGGCTAAAAGCTCTTAAAAATTGAGGAAATCGCCTAAGGAAGAAGATGGAAAATGCGAAAAATGGGTTTAAAACCCGTATTTAAAACTCACTGCCTGAACAGTGATCTCGCACATGTCGCTCTGGGGACCGCACCTGCGATCTCGCACCTGCGGAATTGGGCTAGGGGGGTCTGGGATTGCACCTGCGGTCTCGCACCTGCGAGAAATTCTCTGCACGTGCGATAACTGGCCAGGCCATTGGTGATCGCACCTGCGATGCCTGGGACCGCACCTGCGGTCTCGCACCTGCGATGCTGGGCAACTGCACATGCGGTCACACCAGAGCAGATGCACCAGCAGCTTTGTTTCCTGTTTTTTAGCCCCGTTAGGTGCCCGGAAGGCACCTGGGGCCACCCGAGCCCTAGTCCGAATATACCAATGAGTCCCAAATCATATTACGGACTCGCTCGAGCCTACGGAACACTCAAAACAACGCTAAAACTCGAAATCACACCCCAAACCTCAAGAACCAAACTTAGGAATTTAAATCTTCTAAACTTTGCTAACAACGTGTCGAACTGACCTATACAACTCGGAATGATACCAAATTTCACAGATAACTCACATAACATCCTACGAACTTGTCCGTGCGATCAACTCGCCAAAACAACATCATATACATCGAATTAAGCCTCAAAATCCATGAATTCTATCAAATTTCATAAAACATCAAATTTTCCATTTTAAGTCTGAAACCCGTGAAACGAAATCCAATTTCAACCAAACTTTACAGAAAGTGCTTAAACCATATATAAGACTTGTACCGGGCGCCGGAACCAAAATACGGTCCCGATACCATCACTTTCTAATCATATTTCATTTTCAATTTCCATAAATATTTTTTGAAACAAGTTTACTCAAATCAGGCTTGGGACCTCGGAATTCGATTTCGGGCATATGCCCAAGTCCCATATTTTCCTACGGACCCTCCGGGACCGTCAAATCATGGGTCCAGGTCCGTTTACCCAAAATGTTGACCGAAGTCAAATTTATTCATTTTAATATCAAATCTTAGCATTTTTCACAAAATTTCATATTTAAGCTGTCTGGCTACACGCCCGGACTGCACACGCAAATCGAGGCAACTACAGATGAGGTTTTCAAGGCCTCGAAAGTACGGAATGGATAATAAAATAGGTGATGACCTCCTTTGGGTCGTCACAGGGTAGGTCCCGGGAGGTCTTTAGGCTTAAAATATCGCTGTTGGAGGTCACATAACACAGATCTCTGAACCTACCACCGAGGTCCGCGGTCCTTTTTCGCAGACCGCGCTAAGGGCTTCGCGGCCGCGGTCATTTTTTCGTGGTCCGCGGTGGAGGAGTTGGGCCACCGATCCGACTTCGGAGTCCTATGTCTTTTGATCTACAGGGAATTTGGAGATGATATAAAAAGGAAAGTTGTAGCCCTTCGTATCTAGTTTTCATAAAGGTAAAGACATCGTAATTTGAACATATTTAGAGAATGTTATGGCCAAAATACTAAAGCATGTCACTGCAGTCATTCTTCTTAGTTTTCTTCAGCTTTTCTTGGTCTTTGCTAGCGCGGCCGCAGTCCATTTTTCGCTGACCGCGGTGGGGGACCTGAGGGGGTATACATAGACGTGAATTTCAGTTATTTTCATTTTTCAAATCCCTAAAAACATAAGAGGCGATTTTCCAAACACTCTTTCTTCTCCAAAACATTAGTAAGTGATTTCTAACTCATTTTCTTTACTCCTTAACTTCTTTTTACAAGATTTCACCCTAGAATCTAGGCCTAAAATCATGAAATCAAAGTAGAAATTAGGGGTTTTGGGTAGAGTTAGGGTTTTGGGAATTTTGGGTAATTCAACCTCAATTTGGGGTCGGATTTCAAAACAAATTATATATTTTGACTCGTGGAGTATGGGTGATCAGGTTTTGGTCTGAGCCTCGTGTTTGGACCAAGTGGGGTCGAATTTTGGTATTTTTGGAAGAATGCTAGGAAATGGATAATTAGGCTATGGGATCGATTGTTTGAGTCATTATTGATATACTTAAGTTAATTATGTCTAGATATTGTTGTTCCGGAGTTGAATTCAAAAGGAAAAGCGGTGTTAGAGGCTTGATTGCTATTTTTGGACCCGAGGTAAGTGTCTTGCCTAACTTTGGTGAGGGAATAGGTATCGTAGGCTAGGTGCTAAGTGTTTATCATGTCCAATGCATAGGTGAGGTGATGAGTACCTATGCATTGTGTGTCAAGCATGCCCGTGAGTCCATTTTTGATGAAATTTTTGTCCTTACTTCCATATCCATTGTGAGTGAGACTGCGGGGAGTATACTCTAAGGTACCTATCCACTCAAACCTCGGCAAGCCTTGCATAGCCAGTGTCACGGTCTTAGCGTGACAATCAAGAATAGCATAATGGGGCGACAATCAGTCCATGCCCAAGATAACATCGAGATCTACCATGCTGAGTAATAATAAATCAGCCCTGGTCTCAAAACCATGAGAAATCAAACACGACCGATATACGCGATCCACAACTGGAGAGTCTCCCACATGAGTAGATACATAGACATGGGAACTCAAAGAATCCCGAGATATCCCCAAATTAGGAGCAAAATAAGAGGACACATATGAATACGTATATCCTGGATCAAATAATACTGATGCATCCCTATGGCAGACAGGGACAATACCTCTACCTCCCCGACCCCCACCTCGAGCTGGCTGAGGGGGTGGAGTGGCAGCTGGGGCTAGAAGAATAGCCTTAGGACCCGACGGAGCACGTGGAGGCTGATAAGACTGTGGAGGTGCACCCCTCCTGTCCCTTAGGCAATCTCTAATCAAGTGACGAGTGTCACCATACTCAAAACAACCCCTAGGAGGACACTACGGCTGAGACTGAATAGGAGTTGGCATGTTGGGCTGGCCGGAAATAGCACCTCAAATTGGAGGCATACTGGATACTGGCGGTGCATAATAGAACTTCTGAGGTCTAGGAGGAGCTGGAATATCGCTGGCTGCTGGAAGGGCTGAATGAATAGGGCGACCCACAAAGCCCCTACGGCGACGTGTTGTTGGTGCACGAGCTCCTGAAAAATGGCCAGTCTCTCGAGACCTCTTGGCCTCCCTCTCCTCTCTGTCCAGGGCGAACATGCCATCTGATGTCCTGGAAATACTCACTGCCTGCTGGTAAGTGATATCTATCTCCAACTATCTGGCCAAACTGGTCCGAATACTAGAATGGAGTCCCTCAATGAAGCGGCGAACCCGCTCTCTGACCGTGGAAACAAAGGCTGGTGCATGCTGAGCTAACTCGCTGAAATGGACTGCATACTCCAACACAGTCATAGTACCCTAGCGCAACTGCTCGAACTCTGCGCGCCAAGTATCCCTGAGGCTCTGAGGGACATACTCTCGTAGAAACATCTCTGAAAACTAAGTCCAAGTGAGTGATTCTGCCTCGTTCGGACTACTCCGCTCATAAGCCCTCCATCACTGATATGCCGCTCCCCTCAGCTGAAAAGCGGTGAAAGAAACCCCACTGGTCTCCACAATGCCCATAGTGCAGAGAGTACGATGACACTCCTCAAGAAATCCCAGAGCGTCATCTAAATCTAGTCCGCTGAAAGTAGGCGGGTGGTACTTCTTGTACCTCTCGAGTCTGAGTTGCTCGACCTCAGAAGCAGCTGCCCTAGCATCATGCTTAACTGGAGCCGTTGGGAGCATATGAATATACTCTAGGGCCTGATCAACCTGGCCCCTCTGATCAGGAGTGCGGGCTGCGGGAGTCTGTGCCCCTCCCCCGGCATGAGATATGGTGGGAGCTATCAGAAATAGTTCAGCCTGTGCTAGAGTACTGAACATACTCATGAACTGAGCGAAGGTCTCCTGCAAGGCTGGAGCAGCAATAGGGACCTCATGTGCCGGCTCTTCAGCTGGGGCTGCCATAGGCTCCTCTACTGCTGCTCTCGCCTGTGCTCGGGCTGCACCGTGCGGTCGCCCTCTACCCCGGGCCCGGCCTGTGGCGGCTCTGGCAGGGGGCTCGGGTGACTGATCGTCGGTCCTCCCAGTACGGGTCCTCACCATCTGTAGGAAAGAATATAATAGAATTTTAGAATACTTTTTATGTAAATAACTCACACGAAAAGGGAATAAAAGAAATATGATTGTTCTTAACAGTTACATAGCCTCCCGAAGATACGGATGTCTCCGCATCGATCCGCGAGATTCTAATAAACCGGCTTGTGACTTGTGACTCCTATGAACCTAGACGCCTGGATACCAACTTGTCACAACCCGATTTACCCATCGAAAGGCATCGTGATGGAACTTAGTCTCCACGACTAGGTAAGCCTAATTGCAGAAAAACACATATTAAATAGAAGCAACAAATAAAGGTGAGGTAAGTGACTTTACAATGAACATCGCCATTTGGCGCGTACAAAATACAACTTTTTCCCAAAACCCGGAATATCACGTTAGTCACAAGCTCTGTCTCAAAATAGCTCTATACAACGAGAGGGAATTTACATAATAAAAAAGAAATCTATCTAAATCTGGAGTGGAAGGTGACTCGAAGGGCTCTGCGGCACGGCAACATTACCTTTCGCTCTCCTAAAAGCTGTTGCTCGGACCCCTAGCCATGAAACTGAGCGTTGGTACCTGGATCTGCACACAAAAAACATGTGCAGGAAAGGGCATGAGAACACCACAAATTGGTACCCAGTAAGTGACAAGCCTAACCCCAGTCAAGTAGTGACGAGGTCAGGTTAAGGCTCTACTGGATTTTTATAGTAAACAAAAAAAACAGTTTAAACTTTGAACAGAGAAATATAATAAGCTGAGGCAAATCAGTACAAACAATGAGCTAAAAGGAAGCAATAACAGGGAGCCCTCGGCTCAGCACAACATATATCACAGTAACAAGTATGCAATGCAGTACAGGGGGAAAGCTCCCGGAATCTCATTCGTAGTCCCAATTTAAATATGCTATGCAGTACATGGGGAAAGCTCCCGGAATCTCATCCGTACTCCTAATTTAAATATGCAATGCAGTACAGGGGAAAGCTCCCGAAATCTCGTCCGTAGTCCAGTTTTAAATATGCAATGCAGTGCAAATACAGGATACAATTTTTATTTAAACCAGTTTAGGAAAAATCACAGGCAAAAAAATATGAATAAAACTACCTAAGCATGGTACATATAGTAATAACTAGGAAAAATTCAAGTAAGACAGATAGGTATGCTATTTCCTAACCTAAACTACATAGTCGATACATGAATCAGTGAAATAAGAGTGAAATGATTTAAGTCACGGAGGGAAAAATGGAGTTTTAGAAACAATGGCCTCGTGTACGTACTCGTCACCTCACGCACACGGCGCCCAGTCAACATAAAACAGTATTAAAATATCCTAGGGGAAGTCCCCAACATAGAGTTAGGCAAGCCACTTACCTCGATTGTGCTACTCAACTCGAAACTACGCTCTTGCCACGAGTATCCAACTCCAAATGGCCCAAATCTATTCAATTGAACTGCATAATGTAAATATCACTTTAAGGAATCAAAATAGCTAATAAGTTCGAGGCTAATATGCGAATTTAGGAAAATCGCCCAAAAAGTCCCTCGGGCCCACGTCTCGCAATCGAGTTAAAGTTACAAATTTAGAACACCCATTCACTCCCGAACTCACTCAAACAAGAATCATCGAAAACCGACGACAAAATCCTATTAAATTCTCGGATTTACTAATTAGGGAAATTTTTTCCCAATTACGTGATTTTTCACCTAAATCCCTTAATTGCATGGAAGAAATGGACATAGATTAATGATATACGAAGGGAATAGGGTTAGGAATTGTTACCTATGAATTTTTTCCTCAAAACTCACTCCAAATCGCCTACTCCCGAGCTCCAAATGATTTTAGACGTTATGAAATTCAAGCCCTCGAATCTGATATAACTTCCTAGCGATTTTCACACATGCGCCCCTTGGACCGCACATGCGGTTCCGCACCTACGGAATATCCATCGCAGGTGCAAAAACCCACTAAAATGCATGGGGCCGCACCTGCGGTCAATTGGCCGCATCTGCGGCTCCACACCTCTGAGACTGGTTGACTTGACCAAGTCCGCACCTGCGAGCCTCTCTTCTGCACCTTCATGTCTGCACCTGCGGAAAGTCCATCGCAGGTGCGAGACACCAGAACCAGAAATAGTTCAGCTGTTCTCCAAGTTCAAAAATCACCCGTTGATCATCCGAAACATCCCTGAGGCCCCCGGGGCCTCAACCAATCAGTCCTAATACCTTATCCAAACTTAGTCGAGCCTCCAAAACACATCACATAACACCAAAATCACCAATTATACATGGATTCAATCCTAAGGACTTATGAAATTTCCAAAATCTACAACCGATGACGAAACACATCAAAACTAGTCCGAATGACCTAAAATTTTACACACATGTCACAAATGATATAACGGACCTACAGCCACTCTCAGAATTCTGCTTTGAGCCCGATATTAAAATTTCACTTATCGGTCGAAATCGCCAAAATTCTAACCTTCTCCATTTCAAGCCTAAATCCACTACAGACCTCGAAAGCATATTTCGGACACGCTCCTAACTCCAAAATCACCCAAAGGAGCTAACGGAGTCGATGAAATCCCATTCAGGGCCCGTCTTCCCACAGTTCCAACTACGGTCCAATTTTTAAGGCTTAAACTCACATATAAGGACTATGTGTCCAAAAACTCTCTGAATTTCACCACTCAACGTTCCATCAAGTCCCAAACGCAGAAATAGACATGGGGAAAATAGTTATTAGGGGTTCGGGGCGCTAACTCTCAAAATGACCTACCGGGTCGTTACAATTATATTAACAATATTTTCATCTAACATTACATACTTTATTTGCAGACTAAGTGTGCCTGGGAGGACAGGTATAACCGTGAAATTTGGAAAAAGTGGGAGTACAAACGCCGTAAGAGACTCTCTGATTCCTTCAGCACTGCTCAAAGGGTTAAGAAGAATCCTTTATGGGTTCTACCGGACTTATGGGTGGATCTGCAGAGGTATTGGACCACCGAGAAATTCAAGAAGCAGAGTGAACTGGGAAAGAAGGCCTGAGCATCGGAGAAGGGTGGCTCCTTGCACTGTCTAGGTTCAACGAACATGGGGGATACGAGGAGACATCTGGTAATTCCTTAAAATATTTTGTTCTATTTTTATCAAACTATATTTTTATATGTTAATTTTGTTAATACGTTTTATTATATTTGTAGGAAAAAAACTTTGGGAGGAATATGAGTCATGATGAGTTCTTCATGGAGACTCACATCCGGAAGAAGAAGGCACTGACAGATCCAACTAGATAGGTCGAGGACCAGGCGGAGACTACACATGTAAGTTTCATAACTACTATAAATGTGTATATTATTATATAGTTAGTAATTTTCTATCTTCTAAATAAAGGGTCACTACAAGATCAATTTGGATGAGTACACTTAGATCTTGCCACCGAATGAGCAAGGCGAGCGACCACCCATTTCAGATGAAGAAGCGGAGAGGATATGGTTGGATGTTGTCGGCGGTCCTAAAAAGGGGATATCATACGGCCTTTCAGATAAACCGTTTCGGTGCTACAGGGCAGGATTGCAAGGTATAGGGACTTCCGCCCAAGGCGAGGCGATTGATAGATCGACTAAATTGTCTATGGAACAGAAGATCGCAAAGCTGGCAACAGAGCTTGAAGAGTCAAAGTATAGATAAAAGAAGAGAGATGAATAGCTAGAAAGGAGTGACGAAAAATTTAATCTCCTTCAAGGTTAGCCGGCCAATCTTCTTTCTTGTGGTGCTTTCGCCATTCCCTGGTCTCCTCCTCCTTCCCCATATGCCGGCGATGAAGATTCTAGGAGTGAAGATGGAGGTGATGCTACATAAAAAACTCATTGAATGTTGTGTATTGTTAAACAAAGTTTTGAACTTGTCAATATTTTGTTGTTGTTGGTTATTTGAATGATGATTATATTGTTATTTTGTTATTGAACATTTTAGTAAATGTTGTTAGGGTTATTAGTTGTTGTTTGTTAAGACCTTATTGTGGTTATTAGTTGTCGTTAAGTCCTTGTTGTGGTTATTAATTGTTGTTGGTTATTTGTACAATGTTGGTTATTAGTTAATATTGAAGCCTTGTTGGGTTTTTATTATGGTTGAACGGCAGCAATGTAAGCTGCCATTATAGGATTGGTTAAAATTGAGAGGTGGTGTAGCTTAAAAGCAGGCATTTTCTGCCCAGTTTTTACCCTGATTTCCGACTGAATTCGGTCGGAAATGTTTTTTTTTTTTTGCCCAGAATTCATAATTTCTGACCGAATTCAGTTGGAAATTTCAAATAAATTCTCCAGATTATTCAAATTTTCGACCGAATTCGGTCAGAAATTTTGAATTTTTTATCTTTTAAAATAAATTAATAATTCAAAAATAATTATTTAATTAAGAAACGTTATTTTTTATATTTCCGAACGATTTCGGTCGAAAAATTAAAAAAAAATAAAAAAAATAAACGGTAGGTCGTTCCGTGAGATTAGCCTCGTTTCCCATATTTCAGCTTTGTTATGTGCTAGTTAACCTAATTATGACGTGTTGAGTCGGTTGGTTAAGGTTCGGGGTGGTCGTGGTGAGAACTGAGACACTTAGTCTCTTAAATTGGCTTAATTGTTGGAAAAGTCCACTGGGAGTTGACTTATTGGTAAACGACCTCGGAATGTAGATTTTATGGTTCGGATGTCTTCGTTAGGTGATTTGGGAATTAGGAGTGTGTTCGGAATGTAGTTTTGATATCCGGTGTAGAATTAGGCTTGAATTGGCAAAAGTTAGTTTTTGGCGATTTTCGATCGGCAGTGGGAAATAGGTTATCAGGGTCGGAATGGAATTCCAGAAGTTGGACCAAGTTCGTAATGTCATTTTGGACGTGTGTGCAAATTTTCAGGTCATTCGGAGGTGTTTTGTTTGGTTTCGACATCGTTGGTGATTTTCGGAAGATTTAGGATTCTTAGGCTTGAATCATGAGTCGAATTTGTGTTTCGATGTTATTTTGAGTGTCCCGAAGGTTCGAATGAGTTTGGGTGATGATTTATTATGTGTTGGTATATTTGGTTGGGGTCTTGAGGGGCTCGGGATTGATTTTGGATGGTTAACGGAGGTTTGGACTTGGAAAATTGCAGAAAAACTACTGTTGGTGAACCACTGCCGGTGTGGTCGCACCTGCGAAAGGAGGACTGCAGGCACGAGGTCCGCATGTGTGAAGACCTTGCGCAGGTGCGGAAGAGGGAGACCTGGCCTAGGAGCACAGGTGCGGATTTCTGGTCGCACTTGCGAGCCCGCAGGTGCGAGAAGAGGTCCGCAGGTGCGGAAGTCGGGTCTTAAGTCAGATGTACAGGTGCGCACCTGGGACCGCATGTACGGCTCCGCAGGTGCGCTAATAGGGCCGCAGGTACGGGAATCGTTGGGCAGATCATATATAAAGGGCTCTTAGCAAATTTTTGGCACTTTCATCACTTTTGCATGCAAGTTGAGACAATTTGGGAGCAAATTGAAGAGGGATTTCGAGGGTCTTCTGTGGAGGTAAGTTTCTTGGACTAAAAACTCGATTCTATGTTGATATTTGACGGATTAGACTTGGAATTTGTGGAATTTAATGGCATAAATTGGGGTTTAGGGCTTGGGAAATTGAGACTTATAATTAAGAAATTTAGGGGTCAATTGTGGTCGGATTTTGATGCATTTTATATGTATAGACTCTAGAAAGGATAAGGATTCTTGTGATGCGATTTTTATAGAATTTAGAGACGTGGGCCCGAGGACCAGGTTTGGCCAATTTCGGGAATTTTGGTTAAAATTGATAGTTTTCGAGTAGGCTTTGCTCCTTTAGCGTATATTGATGATGTTAATCTAGTTTGGTTTGATTCGGAGCAGTCTGGAGTCGATTCGAGAGGCAAGAGCATCGCGGATTAGTGTTTGGGCCGGTTTGAGGTAAGTAATGACTGTAAATCTTGTCCTGAGGGTATGAAACCCCGGACTTCGTATTTTCTCACTATTTTTGGAGTGGCGCACATGCCGGATGACGAGTGTGTGGCGTGCACTGATTTTTGGATTTGGACTTGGTCTTTTCCGAGGCAACTATTGAGTTGCGTATTTACTTTAAATCATATGTTAAATCGTATTTTAAAACTATTGCTATATTTGTGTTCTAAGCCATGTTTGGGGCCTTGCGCCGACTTGTTTAGACCCCTTGGGGATTTTACTTCTATTTTCTCACTATGTTGACTTATGATTTACACTCAGTGATATTATATTTAACTATTTTCGAAACTGAGCCTTATTTACACTATTTCTGAGATATAAAATGATGTTTTGGGTCGAGAACCCCCTTTTACTGATAGCCCGAGTGGCTTACTGAGAGTTTCTGAGTGAGTGAGGCTGAGGGCCTGATTGTGAGAATATGAGATGCCACGAGGTGGCTTGATATTAGCGCTTGGGCTGAAGGAGCCCCTACGGAGTCTGTACACACCCCAGTGCGCAGGTACCTACTGAGTGTGAGTGTCGAGTGGATAAGCAAAGACATCTCTGTACCGATCCCTCAGACTCTACTAAGCTTGTATGTGAATTGTGAGACCTAAGAAACCTAGTGCTCTGATACCAACTTTTCACGACCCGAACTTCCCACCGTCTGGACCGTGATGGCGCCTAACATTGAACCTGCTAGACAAGCCAACGTTACCGGTTATTCTATATTATTTCTTTATTTTTATTTTTTAGTAATTAGTCAGTGACATACTAGATCAGTGGAAATAAAAGAGCGGAAGAAATATAATCTAACCACTTAATTAAATACTTTTACAAAATCCATAATAACAACTCCTAGAACTTGGTGTCATAATTTCACGGACTGTCTATGAATACTACAAATAGATGTCTAAGCAAAAAAAACACTACTGTCTCGAAAATACGTAAGACAGGAAAGAAATAGGATAGAAGGTGACGCCAAGGCCTGCGGACGCCTGCAGGACTACCTCAGGGTCTCCATTGGACTGAAGGTAGCAACCTCGATCTATGGACCATAGGGTCTTGCACCGGGATCTGCACAAAAGTGCAAACTGTAGCATCAGTATAACCGACCCCATGTACTGAGTAACTGTCGAGCCTAACCTCGGCGAACTAATGACGAGGCAAGGACACAACAACCAAAATCAACATGTGCAGTTTAATAGTATACGGAGAAAATAATACAATGAGAAATAAGAAATTAAGCATAAAGGAAAGGGGAACATGTTGAGGGGAGGAAATATCAAATAATGGAGATAACGAGGTAAGACACAATTTAGATATCAATTTAAGCAACAAAAATAGTAATACAAAAACAAGTGCACGGCATCACCCTTCGTGCTTTTATCTCACAATATCATGGCACGACATTATCCTTCGTGCATTATCACTCATATCATGGCACGGCATCACCCTTCGTGTTTTTTTAAACTCAGAATATCGGCACGGCATCACCCTTCGTGCATTAACATTCACTCAAAATATCACGCGGCTAACCCTTCGTGCTTTCACAGCCTTCCTCACCCAAACACATCAAATGACAACAATCCAACCAGGAAAATAACGGAGTAACCAGAAATAAAACCATAACGTCCCGGCAAGGGAGCCAACAATGGAATCAATACCATCCCGGCAAGGAAAAAACAACTATAACCAATCTCACTTAGTGCATAACTTCACATCAACATCTTCAACTGAAACCAATACTCGACACAGTTCAATATCAAGGAATTTCCACCAACATGGATAGCTATAAATTGAAACTCAAGTATTACTTTACTTAACGAAAAACCACATAAATCACAATATTCGACTCACGGGCATACTTGACACCAACGTATAGGTGCTCGTCACCTCACATATACGTTGAACATGATACTTACACATAGCAAATAGGACACAACACTTTCCCTCAAGCTAAGGTTAAGCAAAACACTTACCTCGAATTCCACGACCAAACTCAAGCCTCGATTACTGCTTTCCCTTTTTAATTTGACTCCAATTCACTTGTATCTAGACATATTTAAATTAATAACATCAATAAATGCTAAACAATTCAATCCCAACACTTAATTATAAGTTTTATATCAATCTTCCCAAAAAGTCAAAAATCGACCCCGGGCCCGCTTGGTCACACGAGGTTCGGACCAAAATTCGATCACCCATTCAACCATGAGCCCGAATATATAATTAGTTATGGAATCCGACCCCAAAACGAGGTCTAAATTCCAATTATTCAAAAAGCCTTAACTCTACCTAAATCCCCAATTTTCTACCCTTAAGAACATGATTTAGGCCTAGAAATCTAATGGGTGTTAAGGGAAATTGAAGAAAACGAGTTTAAGAGCACATACCTATGGTTTTGTGGTGAAATCCCTCTTAAAAAATCGCCCAAGTTTGAGTTTAAGTGAAAGAGTTATGAAAATTTTGAAGAATCCCGTTTTGTTTACTGTAAGACTGGGAAAAAATAACCTATGAGTTCGCGACCAAGGCAATGCATTCGCATAGGCTCCCCTCTCCTTCCCTTCGCCTTCGCGTCCAAATGGGCCTGTTCGCACAGTGTTAAGCTACCCAGCCCCCTTACTATACTATGTGATCGTAGCTGGCCGGGTGCATTCGCGTAGAGCAACCTCCTAAGGCTCCGCGTTCGCACCTGGTTCTATGCGTTCGCATAGTGAAAATCTGCCCCCTCCCAATTTGTGATGTGCGTTAGCGTGGGTTACCACGCGTTCGCATAGAGCAAAAACACAAACACCAGAAACAGCCAAAAACACCAGATTTTCTAAGTTTAAATCACCCCGACGCCTATCTGAAACTCACCCGAGCCCCCGGGGCTCCAAAACAAACATGCACACAACCTCAAAAACACCCTACGGACTTACTCGTGCGATCAAATCGTAAAATTAACATTTTAAACAATGAATTTAGCATTAGAATCAAAGAAAAATCTTAAAACTTCCAAAGTATCAAATTTTACAACTATGGGTCGGAATCACGTCAAACGACCTCCGTTTCTTACCAAATTTTACAGACACATCTTAAATATCATATTGAACCTATACCGGGATCCGGAGCCAAAATACGGGCCCATACCACAAATTTCAAATATAATCAAATTCCTAAAAACTCTTATATTTTCAGAAAAACAATTTCTTTCAAAAATTCATTTCTCGGGCTTGGGACCTCAGAATTCGATTTCGGGCACACGCCCAAGTCCCATATTTTCCTACGGACCCTCCGGGATCTTCAAATCACGGGTACGGGTCCATTTTCCCAAAATGTTGACCAAAGTCAACTTAAATCAAAATTTTAAGGCAAAAACTAGCTTTTTCTCAGTTTTTCATATAAAAGCTTCCCGTCTATACGCCCGGGATGCGCATGAAAAATGAAGTGAGATAAAAGGAGGTTTCAAGGCCTTGGAACACCATTTTGACTTATAAAATAAGGGATGAACTTTTGGGTCATCACACCTCTATGCATGATTCTTCTAGTGGCCATTCCGGTGCCAGGGGTTTTTTGCAGTCCCCGTCTCCAGCTCCAGGGAGTTGTTTTGAGTGCGGAGAGTTTGGGCACATGTGGAGACAGTGTCCCCGTCGTTTTGGTGGTTCTTCTCAGCAGAGGGGCCATCTATCGACTTCGGCTCTAGTTACTTAACCACCCACCCAGGAAGCTAGGGGTGGGGGTCAGACGTCCAGGGGCCGCCCTATAGGTCGAGGTCGTGCAGGTGGAGGCCAGGCTCATATCTTTGCACTTCCATCCAGGACAGATGCTATAGCCTCCGATGCAGTGATCACAGGTACTGTCTCAGTCTGTCGCCGAGATGCTTTGGCTTTATTCGACCCTGATTCTACGTATTCCTATGTTTCTTCATATTTTTCCCATTATCTGGATGTTCCCCATGAGTCTCTAGTTGCATCGGTTCATGTGTTGACTCCGGTGGGCGATACTATTATTGTGGACCGTATGCATCGGTCGTGTGTGATATCCATTGGGGGTGTGGAGACCCGAGTGGACCTATTTTTACTCAGCATAGTTGATTTTGATGTGATATTGGGCATGGATTGACTATATCCGTGTCATGTTGTTATTGATTGTCACGCTAAGACCGTGACCTTAGCTATGCCTGGATTTCCGAGGGTTGAGTGGAGAGGTTCTTCGGAGTATGTGCCTAGCAGGGTGATTTCATACCTGAAGGCTCAGCGTATGGTTGAAAAGGGGTGTTTATCGTATTTCGATTTTGTAAGGGATATCAGTGGTGAGATTCCCCCTATTGATTCGGTTCCTGTGGTCCGTGATTTTTCAGACGTGTTTCCTGCAGACCTGCCAGGCATGCCACCTGATAGGGACATTGATTTTGGTATTGACCTGGTGCCAGGCATTCAGCCCATTTCTATTCCACCTTATCGTATGTCACCAGTGGAGTTGAAGGAATTAAAGGAGCAGCTTCAGGAACTCCTAGATAAGGGGTTCATTCGGCCTAGTGTGTCACCTTGGGGTGCTCCGGTGTTGTTTGTGAAGAAGAAGGATGGTTCTATGCGTATGTGTATTGATTATCGACAGCTGAAAAAGGTTATGGTGAAGAACTGGTATCCCTTACCTATTATAGATGACTTATTTGATCAGTTGCAGGGTGCCAAGGTATTTTTCAATATTGACTTGCATTTTGGCTATCATTAGTTGAAGATTCGGAGGGCCGACATCCCGAAGACTGCCTTCAGGACTAGATATGGTCATTATGAGTTTCTGGTTATTCGGGCTAACCAATTCCCCAGTGCCCTTTATGCACTTGATGCACAGTGTGTTCCGTCCTTATCTTAACTCCTTCATAATCGTGTTTATTGACGACATTTTGGTGTATTCCCGATCTCGGGAAGATCATGAGTAGAATTTGAGAGTTGTGCTTCAAACTCTGAGGGAGAAGAGATTGTTTGCAAAATTTTTGAAGTGTGAGTTCTGGATCGATTCAGTATCTTTCTTGGGGAACGTGGTGTCCAGTCAGGGTATTCATGTTGATCTGAAGAAGATAGAGGCAGTGCAGAGCTGGCCTAGACCGTCATCAGCTACCGAGATTCGTAGTTTCCTTGGTTTGGCAGGGTATTATTGCCGTTTTGTATAGGGATTTTCATCTATTGCAGCACCTATGACCAGACTAACCCAGAATGGTGCTAAGTTCAGGTGGACTGATGAGTGTGAGGAGATATTTCAGAAGCTCAAGTCAGCTTTAACTACAGCTCTGGTATTGGTTTGCCTACGGGTTCAGGTTCTTATACACTTTACTATGATGCCTCGAGAGTTGGACTTAGAGCGGTTTTGATGTAGGACGGTAGGATGATTGCCTACGTGTCCAGAAAGTTGAAGGTGCACGAGAAGAATTATCAAGTGCACGATCTTGAGCTAGCAGCTATTGTCAACGCCTTGAAGATTTGGCGTCATTATTTGTATGGAGTGTATTGTGAGATTTTCACTGATCACCGTAGTTTGAAGCATCTGCTTAAGCAGAAGGACCTGAATTTGCGTCAAAGGAGATGGTTAGATCTCCTCAAGGATTATGACCTCACAATTTTATATCATCCGGGGAAGGCCAATGTAGTGGCCGATGCCCTGAGTCACAGAGCAGAGAGTTTGAGGAGTCTAGCCTACCTTCCAGCAGCAGAGCAACCTTTAGCACTTCATATTCAGGCTTTAGCGGGTCAATTGATGAGATTGGATCTATCAGAGCCCCCGCAGGTATTGGCTTGTGTAGCCTCCAGGTCTTCTCTTTATGATCAGATTAGAGCATGCCAATATGATGATCCACACTTGCTCGTTCTTCAGGACAGGGTCCCTCGCGGTGATGCCAAGGATGTGGTTATTGGTGATGATGGGTTCATGAGGATGCAGAGCCGAATTTGCGTGCCCAATGTGGATGGGCTTCAAGACTTGATTCTAGATGAGTCTCATAGTTCGTGGTATTCCATCCATCCGGGTGCTGCAAAGATGTATCAGGATCTGAGACATCATTATTGGTGGAGGCGGATAAAGAGGGATATTGTTGAGTTCGCATCTCGATGTCTCAAATGTCAGCGGGTCAAGTATGAGCACCAGAGACCGGATGGATTGCTTAAGAGGTTAGATATTCTGGAGTGGAAGTGGGAGCGGATCACCATGGACTTTGTAGTTGGGCTTCCACAGACTTCAAGGAGGTTTGATGCTATATAGGTTATTATGGATCGGCTGACCAAGTCCGCACACTTCATTCCTGCTGGTACCACTTATTCTTCGGAGCGGTTAGATAAGATTTATATTAGGGAGATTGTCCGATAACATGGGGTTCCAGTTTCTATCATTTCCGACAGAGGTACTCAGTTCACATCTCAGTTTTGGAGAGCCATGCAGAGAGGGTTGGGTACTCAGGTTGAGTTGAGCACAACGTTTCATCCTCAGACCGACGGGCAGTCGGAGCGCACTATTCGGATTCTGGAGGACATGTTACATGCGTGTGTCATTGATTTCGGGGGTTCATGGGACCAGTTTATGCAGCTCGCGGAGTTTTCATCTAATAATAGTTATCAGTCGAGTATCCAGATGGCCCTGTATGAGACTTTATATGGTAGGAGGTGTAGATCTCCGGTTGGTTGGTATGAGCGGGGCGAGGCTAGGCTGTTGGGCACAGACTTGGTTCAGGATGCGTCTGGTAAGGTGAAGTTGATTCAGGAGCGTCTTCGCACGGCGCAGTCTAGGCAGAAGAGTTATGCGGACCGGAAGGTCCGGGATGTGTCTTTCATGGTTGGGGAGAAGGTTCTGCTAAAGGTGCCACCCATGAAGAGTGTTATGAGGTTCGGGAATAGGGGAAAGCTCAGTCCCCGGTTCATTGGGCCATTTGAGGTGCTGTAGAGAATTGGAAAGGTGGCTTACAGACTTGACTTGCCACCCAGCTTATCGAGTATTCATCCGATGTTCCATGTTTCGATGCTCCGGAAGTATGTTGATGACCCGTCTCATGTTTTGAACTTCAGCACGGTTCAGCTCGAGGGTGATATGTCATATGAGGTAGACCAGTGGCTATTTGGGGTCGTCAAGTCAGAAAGTTGAGGTCCAAAGATATAGCTTCAGTGAAGTTTCAGTGGAGAGGTCATCCGGTGGAGGATTCCACCTGGGAGACCGAGCGGGAGATGCGGAGCAGACATTCTCACTTATTTGAGACTCCAGGTATGTTTCTAGACCCGTTCGAGGATGAATGTTTGTTTAAGAGGGGGAGGATGTAACGACCCGACCGGTCGTTTTGTGAGATTAGCCTTGTTTCCCCTATTTAAGCTTTGTTATGTGCTAGTTAACCTAATTATGATGTGTTGGGTCGATTGGTTTAGGTTCGGGGTGGTCGTGGTGAGAACTGAGATACTTAGTCTCTTAAAGTGGCTTAATAGTTGGAAAAGTCCACTGGAGTTGACTAATTGGTAAATGTCCTCGGAATATAGATTTTATGGTTCGGATGGATTTGTTAGGTTATTTGGGACTTAGGAGTGTGTTCGGAATGTGGTTTTGATGTACGGTGTAGAATTAGGCTTGAATTGGCGAAAGATAGTTTTTGGCGATTTCCGGTAGGCAGTGGAAAATAGGTTATCGAGGTCGGAATAGAATTTTGAAAGTTGGAGCAGGTTTGTAATGTCATTTTGGATGTGTGTGCAAATTTTCAGGTCATTCGGAGGTATTTTGGTTGGTTTCGGCATCGTTGGTGATTTTCAGAAGATTTAGGATTCTTAGGCTTGAATCATGAGTCGAATTTGTGTTTCGATGTTATTTTGAGTGTCTCGAGGGTTCGAATGAGTTTGGGTGATGATTTATGACGTGGTGGTATATTTGGTTGGGGTCCCGAGGGGCTCGGGATTGATTTTGGATGGTTAACGGAGGTTTGGACATGGAAAATTACAGCAAAACTGTTGTTGGTGCACCAATGCTGGTGTGGTCGCACCTGCGGAAGGAGGACCGTAGGCGTGAGGTCCGCAAGTGCGAGGTCCGCAGGTGCGAAGACCTTGCGCAGGTGCGAAAGAGGGAGACATGTCCTAGGAGCACAGGTGCGGATGCCTGGCCGCACCTGCGAGCCCGCAAGTGCGAGAAGAGGTCTGCAGGTGCGGAAGTCGGGACTTAAGTCAGATGCGCAGGTGCGCACCTGGGACCGCAGGTGAGATAATGGGGCCGCAAGTGCGGGAATCGCTGGGCAGATCATATATAAAAGGCTCTTAGCGAATTTTTGGCACTTTCATCACTTTCGCATGCAGGTTGAGACATTTTGGGAGCAAATTGAAGAGGGATTTCGAGGGTCTTCTATGGAGGTACGTTTCTTGGACTAAAAACTCTATTCTATGTTGATATTTGACGGATTAGACTTGGAATTTGTAGAATTTAATGGCATAAATTGGGGTTTAGGTCTTGGGAAATTGAGACTTATAATTAAGGAATTTAGGGGTCAATTGTGGTCGGATTTTGATGCATTTTATATTTATAGACTCGGGAAAGGATAAGGATACTTGTGATGCTATTTTTATAAAATTTCGAGGCGAGGGCCGGGTTTGGCCAATTTCGGGAATTTTGGTTAAAATTGATAGTTTTCGAGTAGGCTTTGCTCCTTTAGCGTATATTGATGATGTTAATCTGGTTTGGTTAGATTCGGAGTAGTCGGGAGCCGATTCGAGAGGCAAGAGCATCGCGAATTAGTGTTTGGGCCGGTTTGAGATAAGTAATGACTGTAAATCTTGTCCTGAGGGTATGAAACCCCGGATTTCTTATTTTCTCACTATTTTTGGAGTGGCGCACATGTCAGATGACGAGTGTGTCGTGTGCACTGATTTTTGGATTTGGGCTTGGTCCTTTTCACGGCCTATTCAGTTGCGTATTTACTTTAAATCATATGTTAAATCGTGTTTTAAAACTATTGCTATATTTGGGTTGTAAGCCATGTTTGGGGCCTTGCGCCGACTTGTTTAGACCCCTTGGGGGCTTTTACTGCTATTTCCTCACTATGTTGACTTATGATTTACACTTAGTCATATTATGTTTAACTGTTTTCGAAACTCAACCTTATTTACACTATTTCTAAGATATAAAATGATGTTTTGGGTCGATTACCCCGTTTTACTGATAGCCCGAGTGGCTTACTGAGACTTTCTGACTGAGTGAGGTCGAGGGCCTGATTGTGAAGATATGAGATGCCACAAGGTGGCTTGATATTAGCGCTTGGGCTGAAGGAGCCCCTCCGGAGTCTGTGCACACCCCCAGTGAGCGCAGGTACCTACTGAGTGCGAGTGATGAGTGATTGGGAGGCATGAGTGACAGTGAGGTTGCCAGAGGGGCTGATACTGAGTGATTGTGAGGTATGTTGAGCGACTGATTCTGAGTGATGATTTGCCCGAGGGGCGATTTATGATACATGTTTTGGCCCGAGGGGCTATTTATTATTTATTTCATTTTATACTAAACTCTTCGGGTCTTTTTCTGAAATTGTTGGAAAATACACTTTTCAAAGGATTTTACTGAAGTTGTTTTTTTTAAAGCATGTTGATTTAATATATACATTGTTGGAAAGAAAGGTTGTGCTTATTGTGAATTGATGATTTGATCTTATGTGTTTCTTACTGCTTAAACTTGATTTATTTTCATTACGACTGAGTTGGCGTACTCACATTACTCTCTGCACCCCTGTGTGCAGATACAAGTGCTGGTACCAAGCGCTAGTTTTCTTCCTTCGTATGGAGACGGAGTTGGGACTTCGAGGTAGCTGTTCAGTGTCCACAGAATCTCTTTTCTCATTTCTTGTTTTGTATTTAGTTCCTCGTTCCGAGTCTTGATGTATTATGACAGTAGGGTTATTTTGTACTACTCGTAGATGCTCATGACGGTTGACTCCAGGTTTTGGGGTAGTGTATAAACTGATTTATTCATTTTTGTTGTTGGGAACTGCTTAAACGAAAGAATTTTGTGATATATCGGAACCGTTTTGGAAATTATGAAAATATTATATCAGTATGTGATTGTTGGCTAGCCTAGTTCCATGTTAGGCGCCATCACGACCGGCTTAGGATTTGGGACCGTGACAAAAAATAAATATTTATTAATTTCTGACCAATTTCAGTCGGAAACTAAAGTTTGACAGTCAGTCAACGCGTTGAAGTTTCCGACCGATTTCGATCGGAAATTTCTGACCAATTGCGGCTGGTGCTCGTTTGCGACGATTGAAAATTTCTGACCAATTGCGGCCGGTGCTCGTTTGCGACCAGTATTGTCGAAAATTGCTAATTTCCGACCGATATTTCTAGTAGTGAGATGCATATATTCTAATTTTATTTGTTCTGTGACCAGTTGGAAGATACATTCATTCACCAAGGCACTAGGGGGGACAAAAAGTATATTTGTAGTGAACTTGTTGTGTATGATCTGTGCAGTCCAACTTGATTGAAAGTGTAAGAACGTGTCCAGTTTCATTTGCATACAAATTTAATTGCATTATGCTTTGCAATTAGGCAATTACTTATTGAAGGTAACTAGAGCTAAATAATTCAAAAGGGCACCTCACAATCGGAGATGGGTCAAAAATGTCCCTAAAGTATTAAAAAAGTCTAAAAATACCCTCCATCTATCTATTGGGCTAAAAATACTCTTTCATCCACCTTTTTGGTTCATTTATGCCCTTTGACCGTTAGGTCAATGTTGAATTTAAAATATCACTATTTAAGTTTCACGTGACAACTTCTTATTGGTCGAAATTAAAACATCTATCGTATTATAAAGACCTACCCATATTTACCCATTTTTTGGACTAACCCGTCCTAAACAATAACCTGACTCGAATAAAAATTTCAAATAGAAAAAAGACGCCCTACTTCCATCTAACCATGAATTTACATGTGTTCATTTTCATGGTTAATCTCATGAGTAGCATTATCATCGAATAAATTTTCATGAACAAATTAAACAAAGAAAAACCTAGCATGAATGAGCCGATGATTTTCTTGATAATAATGAGGGACGGAAAACTAGGGGTAGTCCAACGGTTTATGATATCTTCCAAACGATCACTTTGAGATCTTTCTGTTATGTGAAAATGATTACATTAAACTCATCTTGAATATAATGCAATTTGTGTCTATCATGTAAATTGAACTAAATGCCATAACAAGAAAAAGAAAATCTCGTAGTAAATTTGTATCTATTTGTTCCCTGCAACTTCCATGGAGCTTTTGTTCCATGGAGTTTGATTGAAGTGGGGCCTATTTTTTTAGTTGTACTTTTTGATCGGGTCGGGTTAGTGTTTGAAGGTAGAAATTGCACGGGACGTCCTATTTGATCGCCCACATTTAACCTATACCCATAATTTTAAAATTATTTAACTTATACCCTAATTTTTACAACTCCAGGCGCCGTCTTCGTGATATCTGTGCAAAACTCCAGCTTATTTAGTCTGAAGTTTTTACAAATGAACTAAATAACTTCAGCATCTTCTGCTGATGTTTTTGAAAAAGCTTTATGACAAAACTAATTAATCCAGGACAAAACTTCAGCATATTGGGTACTGAAGTTTTTACAACTAAACTAAATAACATCAGCATCTTCTGCTGAAGATTTTCAAAAAGCTTTTTATGAGAAACTATTAAATCCAGGACAAAACTTCAGCATATTAGGTGCTGAAGTTTTTACAACTAAACTAAATAACTTCAGCATCTTCTGCCGAAGTTTTTCAAAAAGCTAATGACGACAAAACTAATGAATCCAGGAAAAAACTTCAGCATATAGAGTGCTGAAGTTTTTACAAATCAACTAATTAACTTCAGCAGAAAATGCTGAAGTTTTTGAAAAAGTTTTATGACAAAACTAATTAATCCAGGACAAAACTTCAGTTTATTTAGTGCTGAAGTTTTTACAAATGACCTAAATAACTTCGGCACTTCTGCTGAAGTTTTTGAAAAAGCCTAGAATGCTGAAGTTTGTGTGAAAGCCTTTGCTAGTTCAGGCCCGTATGCCTGAAGTTTATGCGAAAAGTGGGTACGCTTACAATTTTTTTTGCAAAGTGAATATAAGTTAAAACGTGACCCAAAAAGCGGGTATAGATGCAAAAGCCCCTGTTTGAAGCGGGTTAGTATGAAAAACTGTTAGATATGGATGGGTCTTTCTAATGGGTAAGATGTTTTAATTTTGGCCAATAAGAAATTGCAACATAGAATTTAAATAATTATTATATTTAATTTGGCATTGACCTAACGGTCAAAGGGCATAAGTAAACCAAAAAGACATATGGAGAGGTATTTTTAACCCAATAAATGAATGAAGAATATTTTAAAATATTTTTCAATAGTTTAAAGACATTTTTAACCATTTTCCGCCTCACAATCAGTACATAGCATATATATCATAAACAAAGCAGTACATAGCATCGATAGATAAAGGTTGATAGGCGTTAGTCAAGCATTTTCGAGCTTTCAGTTTTCTCCTTAATTTTAGTGTGTAGCTCAAATCAAATAAGATAAGCAATTTGCACTGATTTTTCTACCAACATTACATTAGATGCTATAAGCAGTGGAATTATGGCTATGTTTTCCAAACTCTCATTTTGAAGAAAAATATGGGATATATGAAAAGAGCATCAATTGACTCCCCAGATGCCTTCTACATTTATCAATACCACCAGAAAAAACAACATGCTACGTAATACTTACATGTGAAGAATGAGGTCACCAACTGTCAGTAATTTCTCTCTAAACTCATCCTTCATTTGATGTTCGAGCAAGTATTGGAGCACAAGCACTAAGTGTGCACCAAGGCGCATCATTTGCGGGTCACCATGAGGTCTAAGCAAAAGAAAATGTGCATTCAGCATAAATTACATCCAACATAAAGCTTAATCTCCAAGAATAACTACTTATGCATATTGTGGACTAGTCTATTACTAAAAACACAGGGTGTGTTTGGTACGACGGAACATTGTAACGACCTGTTCGGTCGTTCCGAGTGTTTAACCCTGTTTCTTTCCATTTCTGCCCTATTCTTGTTTGGTTGAGCTCTTTTGTGTTGCGTTGGGTTGATCGATTCGGGTTCGGTTGGTTGTGGTGAGAGATGAGGCACTTAGCCTCTTTGATTGGTGATTTAGTTGGAAAAGTCAACCGGAAGTTGACTTGTAGGTAAATAATCTCGGAATAGGGGTTTCGTGGCTCGGATAGTTTTATTAGGTGATTTGGGACTTAGGAATGTGTTCAGAATATCATTCGGAGGTTCGGAGTAGAATTAGGCTTGAATTGGCGAAATTGAATTTTTGGCAATTTCCGGTCGGCAGTGAAAAATTAGCTATCGAGTTCGGAATAGAATTCTGGAAGTTAGAACAGGTCCGTAGTGTCATTTGGGATGTGTGTGCAAATTTCTAGGTCATTCAGACGTGGTTTGGGTAGTTTCGGCATCGTTGGTTATTTTCGGAAGTTTAGAAATCCTTAGGCTTAAATTTGGATTTGATTTGGTGTTTTGATGTTATTTTGAGCGTTCTGGGTTTGACTAGGTCGGTATATAGATATATGACTTGTTGGTACTTTTGGTTGAGGCCTCGGGGGCTCGGGATTGACTTCGGATGATTTCGGAAGTTGGAAGTTGGGAAAAATTGCAGCAATGGCTGTTGGTGCAGCCCTTCTCGTGTGGCCGCACCTGCAGACGGGGAGCCGCAGGTGTGGAACACCTTGCGCAGATGTGAAGTTATGGAACCTGCCTTGGGAGCGCAGGTGCGGAAGTTGGGTTGCACCTGCGGGTCCGCAGGTGCGTGCTGAGGACCGCAGATGCGGGATTTTGGGTTTAAGTGAGGTTCCGCACCTGCGAGGGATATTCTGCAGGTGCGGCACCGCACGGTGCGGGGTTTTTGGTCGCAAGTGCGAGATCGCTGGGCAGAACCTATATAAGGTTCCCTTCGCGAATTTCTCTCATTTTCTTCACCATTTTTGACGCATTTTTGAGCTTTGAGCTGTAATTTCAAAGGGGAATCAAGTGTATTCAGTGAGGTAAGCTACATGGACTTTGTATCTTGTGTTTATGGAAATTATCCCATTGTTTAATCATGTTTTAATGGTGAAATTGGAAGATTAAGGGCTTGAAATTTAAGAGATTAAATTGGGGAATTTAGGGGCCATTTGGGGTCCGATTTTCATGTATTTGTTATGCATGAAATCGTGGGAGCATAAGGATTCTAGTTTTGTGATTTTTATCGGAACCCGAGACATGGGCCCGAGGGGTTCGGGTTTGGCCGATTTCGGGATCTTTAATGTAAATTGGATATTTTCGAGTGGGCTTTGTCCCTTTAGCATATTTTGATGTTATGAATCTGTTTTGAATATATTCGGAGAGCGTGGAGGCCGAGTCGAGAGGCAAAGGCATCGCAGAGTAGTTTCTTCTGATTTGAGGTAAGTAACGAATGTAAATCTTAACCTGAGGGTATGAAACCCCGGTATTCCATATGGTTTTGATAAATGAGATGACGCACATGCTAGGTGACGAGAGTGTGGGCGTGAACCGGTAGGGATTGTGACTTTGTCCGTCTCATAGCGATTATTAAGCCGCGTATTTGATTTGAAATCACGTGATACTCCGTATTCTAGAGATTTACACTATATTTGGGTTGTATGCCATGTTTGGGGCCTAGTGCCAACCTGTTTGGACCCTCAGGGGTGTTTTACTACCATTTCTCACATNATATATATATATATATATATATATATATATATATATACACTGACTCTGGAGGGACTCTTTCAGCCCAAGCGCTATATCGATGCGGCGTGCAACCCGATTCTATATATATAACGCTACGGCGTGTAACCCGATCCAATATATATATATATACCCTCGGTGAGCGCAGTCGACTATTTATGAATTGGGTTGCACGCCGCAGTGTTATATATATATATATATATATATATGGATCAGGCTACACGTCGCAGCGGTTATTATATGGCACCTATTGAGCGTGATTATATGAGTTCTGAGTGACTGAGAGGCTTGCCCGAGAGGCTTTATATTGTGAGTGACAATGTGCCCGAGGGGCTTATTTGCTATGAAACTAATGTTTTCACTCTTCTTTACATTTTTGCCTCTAAACGATAAATGTTGAACCAATTTTTTATATGAAATTTGGAAAAGGGAAAATTGGAGTTTTTATGAGACCTTCGGGACGTAGATCCCTGACTTGATTTATTGTTTTCCACTTATGTTTATTATATGAATTTTCATGATTTTAAAAGCTCGTCACTGCACTCATGTCCTTATTTATGTTTGTTACTTGTTGAGTTGGTGTACTTGTGAGCATGTGATTTTTCACCCACCATATACTCCTACAAAATTCAATAAAATAAATTAATTTCACAAATTTTTGTTGAATTTTAGAGTTAATTGTGAATTTATTTTGCATTGCATATTCATATTTCATCCTTTAAAATTATCTAAATTTGCGTAATTAGGCGCATCATTATTATCAAGGAATTATATATTCATTATTTGTAATTAATTGAATAAAATAACAAACGGATGATGATTATTTAATGTAATGTAATTTTAATAACTAATTGCTAAATTTAGTCATTTTTCCGAAAAAATTGTGAAAATTGATTTTTTTGTTTTAAAATATATGAGTGTCAAATTAATTGTTTCACCATTAATTTATTTACCAATCAATATCTAATTAACTGAGTTAGAATTAATTAATATATTTTTTTGGAGTTTTAAGTTAATTTAAATTAATTAAGTAGTTTAGATTAGTTTAAAAAGAGAATTAAAGCGGACTTGGGCCAAGAAATACCCAGGCCCAATCCCTATCTCTATACACTCAAACACCCCAGCCCAAATCCCATAGCCCATCCGGCCTGCCCCTACACTACCCAAACGACCCCGTTTCACCCCAAAAGTGAACCCAACCGTTTATCAAAGCAAATCAAACGGCTGGGAACTCCCAACCCTCAACTATAAAACTGTCCAAACACTCACCCCCCCCCCCCCCTCATTTTGTTCAAATCTTAACCCCCCAAAAACCCTAGCCGCCTCCCATCCCTCCGTCTCTCTCTTTTCTGTCTCGACCAAAACCTAGCTGCCCTAGGGTTCCGCCGACTGGAAATCGCCTCCGGCGGCGGAACTTCTCCAATCGACCCCAACTTTTAACCAAATGATCCTCACCCTTCCCTCAATCACCTCCCGTCATTTATTCCACCAAAATCCCACCCAAAATCACCCGATTTCAGATCTAAGAATCTGAAAACCCCTAAAATGCTACAACAGTCGACTTCGAACGATTCAACGATTCGGACCTACATGAGTCAGTTGCTCTTGATAAGAGTAATCGATTCATGTGGGTTTGACTCGTATTCAAACCCTCCGGAATCTGGCCAAGGTCCGGCCATTTGACTCTCTCTGTCCAAACACTTTAATGTGTATTCTCTTTCCCTCCTTGTTATTTTTGCATGTTATTAAAACCAAATCTCATGTCAATCACTATTTTAGGCTATTTCAGTTTATTTGATTTGTTTTCTTTTGGTTCTTTTTTTTTTCTCCTCCTTTCTCTTCTTGCTCGTTGATTAATTATTCTTAATCTGTTCTTGGTTGACTAACAAGAACCAAAAGCAACAAGATTTTTAACTTAACAGTATTGTTTACAATAGAACTATATGTTGTAATTCCTTTTCGGCCTTTTTTCTTTTTCTGTTAAAAGAAACCTGCCGCTATTCGTTTGATATCATTAGGATTAGATTTTGTTTCCTTTACTTGTTTCTCTTAGTTAGTTTTGAACCCTGTTCTAGTTTTATCATGTTTAGATTAATTCGGTTTGTCGATTAATGACTAAGATTCTTTGTTAATAATGCCTTTTAGTATATGTTAATTGATTAGTATAAATTAATCACTACGTGTTAGTTAGTTGTTTAATGAAGTCGCTTTAGGTTTCAGGTTTACTTAAGTGTTTCTGCCCTTAATGTGACTACTATTCTGAAAATTGCTTCCTTTTCTACTTGACTGTATTAATCATTAAGGTAGCCAATCAACCGATTAGGTACTTATTAATTAGGTAATTAGGAGATAATTATACTCGATTAACTAAATATACCTTTGAAAACTAATAGTTTAATTAAAAGACTAACTCTAAGAGCCTAATTAACTGGTTAAGCTTGAACTGGCAGCTAAGATAAGCAATTGACTAAGTCTAAAAAACAAATGATTCATCTAGTCTCACAGTTAAATAATTCCAACTCCTTCAACCTAAAACTAACTTAGGTAGCCGCTTGAGTATTTAACTGGAAAATTTTTCTTTTTTTTGTTTAAGATAATTAGTTTAGGTTTGATTAACTAAAACAAATCATTTAACCTAAGTTAAGAAAACTAAGTTGACTAACCTTAATTAAGCCCAATTAAACTAATTAATTAATTGATTTAAACCTAAGCTTAATAATTGGTTAAACCTCTGATTTTAGGTAATCAAATTGAATTAACTTAACTAAGTCAGTTAGCTTAAATTAAGGAATTAAATTGATTGACCTACTTTATTTAATTAACTTAAACATAGATAATTAGTATGAAAACTAT
>ML426881.1:0-24002 GCA_005239525.1 Nicotiana knightiana | reverse complement strand
TGTGTTGATCTCCAGTTTTTAGCATTTGACCTTTATTTGGTCAAATTTTCTGTTGTTTTACTCTTAAAAAGGTATGTATTAACTCTTCTTGTTCTCAATGAAATGCTGGATTGGAACTCTCTTCTTTTACTCATTGCTTAAGTTAGTTGTTCTTGATAAATAAGGTTGTTTCTTCTACTGTACGTAAATGTGGTTTTATAGATGTTTGTTAGCATGATAATGAACCTGTGAGTGTGACAAATACTGTTTTGATATTGGTATTTTTTGGTTGGTGTATGTGGTTTAATGGCCGTTTAGTTAATATTCATAATTCCAAATAATAGAACAAGCTGCACTAGGATGACTGNACAAATCATTTAACCTAAGTTAAGAAAACTAAGTTGACTAACCTTAATTAAGCCCAATTAAACTAATTAATTAATTGATTTAAACCTAAGCTTAATAATTGGTTAAACCTCTGATTTTAGGTAATCAAATTGAATTAACTTAACTAAGTCAGTTAGCTTAAATTAAGGAATTAAATTGATTGACCTACTTTATTTAATTAACTTAAACATAGATAATTAGTATGAAAACTATATTTAGGCATTTAATTAATTAACCTTTCATTAGCTAACCTAACCTTGGTTAAAGAACAACTAGAAGTCACCTAAGGGACATAACTAGTATTAGTTTACTAGAGTTAAATGAAAACCCAAGCAAGTAACACTGGTTACCTAATGGTAAATACAGGTGCTTCAAGGGGTACATTAGGAAATCAGATTTGCAAGGGTAAAGAGGTCTTTTAATGAGTAAGAAAGTTCTAGAATAGGGGCAGTTGTCCCAAAGATAGGGTTGACAACTTCGCTATGTACAATTGAGTGCTGTTTTTCAGCTTTGGATAGGGAATACAAAAGAATATCTCATTCCCAAATATCCTATAAATAGACTTTCTTTTTACATATTCAGGGGACCTTTTTGAACCTTGGGCCCTGCTGAAAATCTGGATACAGAAATTTCATATACACACACACAGTAGAAATCCTATACTGAAAGAACACTCGATTAGGTATAGAAATATCTGAAAAATTTTGGTTTTCTTCAGTCTTGATATTCTTGAACTTGGGTGGTAGCTGACTGGTTTTTCTGGGTTTTAAAAGTTTATCCGGTTGAAATCTGTTTTCTTGCTGGTCTTGCTTCAATTTTTGGTTTTCCAAGCTCTCACTTTCTGGGCTTCTCTACTGCTGGTCTTGTTTCCTGTTAGTTGATGTGTTGATCTCCAGTTTTTAGCATTTGACCTTTATTTGGTCAAATTTTCTGTTGTTTTACTCTTAAAAAGGTATGTATTNTCATAGTTCCAAATAATAGAACAAGCTGCACTAGGATGACTGAATCTGGCCTTTTCTATGGTCAGATTCTTTCCCTAAGAGTGCACAAAATATGCTTTCAATTGAGTCTCTTTGGTCAATAAAGAGATTCAATAAGCAAGTCTCTAGATAGGTTAGTATTAGCACTAGGGTAGATGAGTTTGACTGGTTGATAGTCAAATTCACCCCATAGTAGTGCATAAACACTAGTTGGCTGAAGTTTACCCCTCAAAAGAGTATAAAGGATGTAGTTAAGAAGGGCATTAGGGTGAGGAATTTGAACCCTTGAATGGTCAAATTCATCCCCTAAAAATGCCTAGATAATTAAAGTACCATATAGTTTAGAATTATGTTAATGTTAGCACTAAGGTAGGTGAATTTGACTCTTTAGATAGTCAAATTCGTCTCATAACAGTGCATAAGCAGTAGTTAACTTGTTGGAATTGTCCTTTCACAGGATGTAAAATGGACAATCAAAGGCTCACTAGAGGAGAAAATCTGGAATCCATTATGTTGATCAAATTTATCCTCTCGAAACGCCTAAATAATCAAGTTAAGGAATTAATATGGACTAAAGGTCCCAAGTATAAAAAAAAGACAAGTCCAGAGGTGAGTTGATCCTCCTATGATCACATTCACCCTGAGAAAGTGCGTAAATAATTCTGCCAGGTAATATGGTTTGAACACAAGCATTATCAAAATTAAAATTGACCTTCCCGTGGTCAGTTTGGTTCTGGAAGTTGCATAACCCTCAATCAATTGGGGTGTTTACAGATTCCAAAGAGATGGCTCAAACGTAAGGCTTCAAGGGAGTTCCGAGTCTGCAAATTAGTTAGAATTTTATTTTTAGTTTCTTCCATTCTGGAAAGTGTATAGTGGCAGTCAAGTTATAACCCCATCCCTGTATTTCTTGTGCTTTAATTGTAATGAAATTTAAGACTGGACTGTACGTTTAATTTCAATTTTATTCATGTTCCTGAAATTTTGAGTTTACATTTTTCTGTTCTGCAAATGATATTAAAAACGTATGTAAAACCTGTATAAACACCCCGTATGGATTTTTATTGGAAAAAATGGTTATTTCAAATTCAGTAGAGTTTCAACATGAATAGAATCAGTAGATTATCTTGTGTCTCATAAATCTGTGAAAATCAATGTATCCATACTTGTGAATTTTAAGCTTTCAGAAACATGAGATCAGTTTGTTTTAAATTGATAAGAATAACTGTCTCAAAAAAATTAATAAGACTGCATGTGGTTCAATCTTTTTTCTAGAAATGATAAGTGTTCTGAAAGTAGCACGATTTTTCCTTGCCAATCCATTTCAGAATTAATGAGTATTTTAGATTCATGTTTAGGCTGCCAAAAATGGAAAACCAGTAAATCCGTTGTGTTATGCTCATAAGTGTATGTATGAATGAACGTGTATTTTTTATTATCATATTTCCTATTTATTCATCAAATTGGAAAGTAAAGATTATTAAGACTTAGTTGGATTTCCTGAACTAGTGACCTCCCTATAAATTAGCCACAATTAGGATTGGCCAAAAGAGTTAAATGATAAGTTGGGCTAAATATGGCCATAGCCCAAGATTTGTGTCCTTTAGAATTTAAGCTTAAACCATCTTCCACATATCCTTTAGGTCAAAAAATACATCTTTAGGTTGAAATTTGGATAAAAGAATCAACCATTATCTCAAATTACCCTAAACTACACTCGGGAGTGGCAACTCATGCCCCGACCCTCACTCCAAACAACTAATAAAATGAATATAGCAACCACGGGTGCATTTCATGTGATGTGATTACCATGTGTTCAAAAACAACAAAGTGTACGTCATCGTAACTTGTCCAAGATAAATCCATAAAACGTCCTAATTGATTTTAAAACTAAAATGTTCCTTCAAATAGAAAATATAAAGAATAATCAAACATCGCCTCAAACAGGCACTATAAAACCGTCATGACCATAGTCTTGACTACGTGATCTACACTGTGGTGCGACAACTCATGTCCCCGTATTCAACTTCAAATTATATTAAAATCGTGTGTTGCAATTCCGGGTGCATTTCATATGGCGTAATTGTAATATGTCCAAAAACAAACAAGTGCACGCCATCGTGACTTGTTTCAAGATAAATCCATAAATATTAAAAGCGGCTAAAAATTTGAAAAAGGTTAAAAAGCACAATAGGTTCAAAATATGCAATATGATTAGATAATTAGGCCAAATATTAATTGCTAAGCGACCGTGCTAGAATCACGGAATCCGGGAATGCCTAACACCTTCTCCCGGGTTAATAGAATTCCTTACTAGGATTTTTGGTCGCAGACAAATTAAAACAAAATCAAAATTTCCTCGGTTTGGGGATTTTAAAACAAAACGGTGTCCCGGAGCATCGTAAAAAATCCGGATGGCGACTCTGAAATAATAATAAGTCCCAAAACCGAATAATATCACTTTAATTGGAAAAACTCCCTTATTACCCTCACCGGTGAAAAAGGAGGTGTGACAGTACTCACATTACCCCCTACACCTTGTGTGCAAATCCAGGTGCCCGGATCGAGTGAGACTTGGTTGTTCTCAGTAGAGCTGGTCGGAGATTGTGAGGTAGCTGCACGGCGTTCGCAGCCCCACCCTTCTCTCTTGCTTTTTGTCGCATATTTACATTTTTCCTAGACTTGATGTATTAAGTAAATACCGTGTTAGATTCTATATTCTATTTAGCGCTCATGACTGTTGACTACGAGTTTTGGGGATTTTTGGTTCAGATGTTTTCTTTGACTATCCGCATATTTTTAAATACTAAACGTGCGAGATTTACATACATTGCATTATTGTCTTAAATGAAAAGTTTCTTGTATTAGGTTGAGTAAATTGGCTAGCCTAGTACTACGATAGACGCCATCACGGCCTGTGTAGATGTGGGGTCGTGACAAGTTGGTATCAGAGCCTAGGTTACATAGGACTCACCGGTCATGAGCAGGTTCAGTAGAGTCTTGCGGATCGGTATGGAGATGTCTGTACTTATCTTCGAGAGGATGCAGAACCCTTAGGAAAAATCTCACATTTCTTGAATTCTTGTCGTGTGAATCTATCGATTCTGGCAACTAAACTTCTATTGTTTCATTCTCTCACAGATGGTGAGGACACGCGCTACCGAAAAGGGCGATCAGCCACCAGCGGGACCCATGAGGGGTCGAGGCCGCGATCGAGGTTGTGATAGAGGTAGGGGTGCAGCCCTCGCAGCTGTCGGGGCGGTACATATAGACCCGCCTATTGTTCCAGATCAGGTCCCAGTCCCAGATGCTCCAGTGGGACCAGATCAGGCACCAGTTGTGCCTATTGTTATTCCAGGTCTTCAGGAGATCTTGGCCCAGATTCTGACTGCATGCACCAGTCTTGCACAGGCAGTCGCTATTTCTACTTCAGCCGCTACTTCTCAGGTCGGGGGAGGCACTCAGACTCCGGCTGCCCGTACACCTGAGCAGGTTATTCAGGGGCTTCAGACCCCAGAGGCATTCCCAGTTCATCCGGTTGCTCCGGCCCAGGATTTTGTGGTTCCAGTTATGGCTGATGATGAGCAGCGCATGTTGGAGAGAATTGAGAGGCTTTGACCTCCGACGTTCAGTGGTGCTGAGGGCGAGGATTCCCAAAGGTTCTTAGACAAGTGTCAGAGGATGCTTCGCACGGCAGGGATATTAGAGACCAATGGGGTCTCGTTTACTACCTTCCAATTCTCAGGGGATGCATTTACTTGGTGGGAGGCTTATGAGAGGCGTAGGCCCATTGGTGCAGCGCCCCTTTCTTGATAGAAGTTTTCCATTCTCTTCTTAGAGAAGTAGGTTCCACAGTCCCGCAAAGAGGAGCTACGCAGGCAGTTTGAGCAGCTGCGACAGGGAGATATGACGGTGTCACAGTACGAGATAAGGTTTTCAGAGCTTACCCGTCATGTTATTTGGCTAGTCCCTACAGAGAGAGATAGGATCAGTAGATTTGTGGATGGCCTCTCATATCATCTTCTTATTCATATGACCAGAGAGAGGGTATCGGGTGTTACTTTTGAGCAGGTAGTTGATATTACCCGAGAGATTGAGTCAGTTCGCCGCCAGGAGCGAGACGAGAGGGAGGCCAAGAGGCCTCGAGGATCTGGTAGTTATGGTGGTGTTCCTTCGGGGGGTCAGTTCCATCACGGCAAGGGCCATCCATTCAGGCAGGCTCACTCGGGCCGCGCATGTTATCGTGGGGGATCCGCTGGTTGTGGTCCTCACAGTTCTCATCAGGGGCACCCATCATTTAGTGCTCTTCCAGCCCAGAGTTCATCTCGAGCACCATTGATTCAGGACTCATCTATTCCTGATTCTTCCAGAGGTTATCCTGGTGCTAGGGGTTCCCTTCAATCCCCGTCTCCAGCACTGGAGAGTTGTTACGAGTGTGGGGTGTTTAGGCATATGAGGCGGCAGTGTCCTCTTTTTCTTGGGAGTCCTTCTCAACAGAGGGGTCAGCCCTCGACATCAGCTTCAGTTACTTCACCACCCGCCCAGGCTGCGAGGGGTGGGGGTCAAGCAGCTAGAGGCCGCCTGAGAGGGGGAGGTCGATCCAGTGGATGTCAGGCCCATTTTTATGCACTTCCAGCCAGACCGGATACTATGGCCTCAGATGCAGTGATTACATGTATTGTTTCAGTCTATCACTGAGATGTTTCGATCTTATTTGATCCTGGTTCCACGTATTCCTATGTTTCATCATATTTTTCCCATTTTTGGATATGCCCCGCGAGTCCCTAGTCACATATGTTCATGTGTCGACTCTGGTGGGCGATACTATTGTTGTGGACCGAGTGTATCGGTCATGTGTTATATCTATTGGGGGTCAGGATACCCGAGACGATCTGCTATTTCTTAGCATGGTTGATTTTGATGTGATATTGGGAATGGATCGGCTATCTTTGTGTCATGTTGTTCTAGATTGTCACGCTAAGGCCGTGACCTTAGCGATACCGGGATGTCCGAGAGTCGAGTGGAGAGGTTTTATTGATTATATGCCTAGTAGGGTGATTTCATACCTAAAGGCTCAACGTATGGTAGAGAAAGGATGTCTGTCTTATTTAGCTTTTGTGAGGGATGTCAGTGCTGAAACTCCCACTGTTGATTCTATTACTGTAGTCAATGAGTATCCGGACGCTTTTCCTACTGATCTATTGGGCATGCCGCCCGACAGGGATATTGATTTTGGCATTGAGCTGGTGTTAGGCACTCAGCCAATTTCTATTCCACCGTATCTTATGGCACCAGCGGAGTTGAAGGAATTGAAGGAGCAGCTTCAGGAACTCCTAAAAAAAGGGTTCATCTGGCCTAGTGTGTCACATTGGGGTGCACCAGTGTTGTTCGTGCAGAAGAAGGATGGTTCCATGAGAATGTGTATTGACTATAGGCAGCTGAATAAGGTTACAGTCAAGAATAAGTATCCTCTGCCTCGCATTGATGATTTATTTGATCAGCTTCAGGGAGTTAGGGTATTCTCTAAGATTGACTTGAGATCCGGGTATCATCAGCTGAAGATTCGAGATTCAGATGTTTCCAAGACGTCTTTCAGGACCCGTTATGGTCACTATGAGTTTTTGGTGATGTCTTTTGGGCTAACCAATGCCCCAGCAGCGTTCATGCATCTTATGAACAGTGTATTCCATCCATATTTGGATTCCTTTGTTATTTTGTCCATTGATGACATCCTGGTGTATTCTCGTAGCCAGGAGGAGCATGCCCAGCATTTGAGGGTTGTATTGCAGAGACTGAGGGAGGAGAAACTTTATGCAAAGTTCTCCAAGTGTGAGTTTTGGCTTGGCTCGGTAGCTTTCTTGGGGCACATGGTGTCCAGCGAGGGTATTCAGGTTGATCCAAAGAAGATAGAAGCGGTGCAGAGTTGGCCCAGGCCGTCCTCAGCTATAGAGATTAGGAGCTTCCTTGGTTTGGCAGGGTATTACCATCACTTTGTGGAGGGGTTTTCTTCTATTGCTTCACCCTTGACCAAATTGACTCAGAAAGGTGTTTTGTTCAGGTGGTCAGACGAGTGTGAGGAGAGCTTCCATAAGCTCAAGACGGCTTTGACCTCAGCTTCAGTGTTATTATTGCCCTCAGCTTCAGGTTCTTATACCGTGTATTATGATGCCTCGAGGATAGGCATTGGTTGTGTTTTGATGCAGGAGGGTAGGGTGATTGCATACGCCTTGCGCCAGTTGAAGACCCATTAGAAGAATTATCTGGTGCATGATCTCGAGTTAGTAGCCATTGTTCACACCTTGAATAGTTGGCGCCATTATTTATATGGGGTTAATTGGGAGGTTTTTACTGATCATCATAGCATGCAGCACTTGTTTAAGCATAAGGATCTAAATTTGCGTCAGAGGAGATGGTTTTCTCAAGGACTATGATATCACAATTCTATACCATCTGGGGAAGGCTAATGTAGTGGTCGATGCCTTGAGTTGTAGAGCAGAGAGTTTGGGGAGTCTAGCATATCTTCCAGAAGCCGAGAGACCATTAGCACTCGATGTTCAGGCCTTAGCGGGACAGTTGGTGAGGTTGGACCTATCGGAACCCCGCCGGGTATTGGCTTGTGTAGCCTCCAGGTCTTCTCTTTATGACCGTGTCAGAGAGCGCCAGTGTGATGACCCGCACTTGGTTGTTCTTCTGGATAGGGTCCGGCAAAGGGATGTCAGGGATGTGGTTATTGGCGATGATGGTGTTATGAGGATGCAGGGTCGGATATGTGTGCATAATCTAGATGGTCTTCGGGAGTTGATTCTTGAGGAGGCCCACAGCTCGCGGTATTCCATCCATCCGGGTGCCGCGAATATGTGTCAAGATCTGAGGAAAAATTATTGGTGCAGGCGGATGAAAAAGGATATCGTTGGATTTGTAGCTCGGTGTCTCAACTGCCAGCAGGTCAAGTACGAGCACCAGAGACCGGGTGGATTGCATCAGAGTTTGGTTATTCCTAAGTGGAAATGGGAGCGAATCACCATGGATTTTGTAATTGGACTCCCACGGACTTCGTGGAGGTTTGATGTTGTATGGGTTATTATGGATCGGCTGACTAAGTCCGCTCACTTCATTCTTGTTGTTACTACTTATTCTTCGGAGCGGCTAGCTGAGATTTATATCAGGGAGATTGTTCGACTGCATGATGTTCTAGTTTCCATCATCTCTAACAGAGGTACTCAGTTCACATCGCAATTCTGGAGGTCCGTGCAGAGAGAGTTTGGTACTTAGGTTGAGTTGAGCACGGATTTTCACCCTCAGACAGACGGTTAGTCCGAGCGCACTATTAAGATCTAGAGGACATGTTGCACGCTTGTGTTATTGATTTTGGGGGTTCATGTGACCAGTTTCTGCCACTCGCGGAGTTTGCGTATAATAATAGTTACCAGTCGAGCATTCAGATGGCTCCATATGAGGCTTTGTATGGAAGGAGGTGTAGATCTCTGGTTGGTTGGTTTGAGTCGGGCGAGGCCAGACTCTTGGGTACGGATTTGATACATGATGCTCTAGATAAGGTGAAGTTGATTCAGGAGCGGCTTCTCACAGCGCAGTCGAGGTAGAAGATTTATTCGGACCGGAAGGTCCAGGATGTATATTTCATGGATGGGGAGAAGGTCATGCTGAAGGTGTCACCCATTAAGGGTGTTATGAGGTTTGGAAAGAGGGGCAAGTTGAGTCCCTGGTTCATTGGGCCTTTTGAGGTGCTTCAGAGGGTTGGAGAGGTTGCTTATAGACTTGCCTTGCCACCTAGCTTGTCGAGCGTGCATGTGGTGTTTCATGTTTCCATGTTTCGAAAGTATATTTGCGACCCGTCTCATGTTTTGGACTTCAGTTTTGTTCAGCTTGAGGGTGATATGTCTTATGAGGTAGAGCCAATAGCTATTTTGGGTCGTCAGGTCAGAAAGTTGAGGTCTAAGGATATAGCCTCAGTAAAAGTGTAGTGGAGAGGGCAGCCGATGGATGAGGCCACCTGCGAGACCGAGCGGAAGATGCGGAGCTGATACCCCCACCTATTTGAGGCTCCAGGTACGTTTCTAGACCCGTTCGAGGATGAACGTTTGTTTAAGAGGGGGAGAATGTAACGTTCCGACCAGTCGTTCCGAGAGTTTAGCCCTATTTCTTTCCATTTCTGCCTCATTCTTGTTTGGTTGATCTCTTTTGTGTTGCGTTGGGTTGATAGATTCGGGTTCGGGTTGGTTGTGGTGAGAGATGAGGCACTTAGTAGCTTTAATTGGTGATTTAGTTGAAAAAGTCAACCGAAAGTTGACTTGTAGGTAAATGATCTCAGAATGGGGGTTTCGTGGCTCAGATAGTTTCATTAGGTGATTTGGGACTTAGGAGTATGTTCGGAATGTCATTCGGATTTCCGAAGTATAATTAGGCTTGAATTGGAGAAATTAGATTTTTGGCGATTTTCGGTCGGCAGTGAAAAATTAGCTATCGGGTTCGGAATAGAATTCCGGAAGTTGAAGCAGGTATGTAGTGTCATTTGGGATGTGTGTACAAATTTTCAGGTCATTCGGACGTGGTTTGGGTAGTTTCGGCATCGTTGGCAATTTTCGGAAGTTTAGAAATCCTTAGGCTTGAATTTGGATTCGATTTGGTGTTTTGATATTATTTTGAGCGTTCCGAGGGTTCGACTAGGTTGAGGCCTCGAGGGGCTTGGGATTGATTTTGGATGATTTCGGAAGTTGGAAGTTGGGAAAAATTGCAGCAATGGATGTTGGTGCAAGCCTTCTGGTGTGGCCGCACCTGCGAACGTGGAGCCGCAGGTGCGGACACCTCGTGCAGATGCGGATTTTTGGAACCTGGCTTGGGAGCGCATGTGCGGAAGTTGGGTTGCACCTGCGGGCCCGCAGGTGCGTACTGAGGACCACAGATGCGCTCCCAAGCCAGGTTCCAAAAATCCCCGCAGGTGCGTACTGAGGACCACAGATGCGGGATTTTGGGTTTAAGTGAGGTTTCGCACCTGCGAGGGATTTTCCGCAGGTGCGGCGCCGCAAGTGTGGGGTTTTTGGTCGCAGGTGTGACATCGCTGGGCAGAACCTATATAAGGTTGCCTTCGTGAATTTCTCTCATTTTCTTCACCATTTTTGACGGATTTTGGAGCTTTGAGCTGGGATTTCAAAGGGGAATCAAGTGTATTCAGTGAGGTAAGCTACATGGACTTTGTATCTTGTGTTTATGGCAATTATCCCATTGTTTACTCATGTTTTAGTGGTGATATTGGAAGATTAGGGGCTTGAAATTTTAGAGTTTAAATTGGGGAATTTAGGGGCCATTTGGAGTCCAATTTTGATGTATTTTGTATGCATGAACTCATGAGAGTATAAGGATTCTAGTTTTGTAATTTTTATCGGAATCCGAGACATGGGCACGGGGGTCGGGTTTGGTCGATTTTGGAATTTTTAATGTAAATTGGATATTTTCGAATGGGATTTGTTTCTTTAGCATATTTTGATGTTATGAATCTGTTTTGAATTAATTCGGAGAACGTTAAGGCCGAGTCAAGAGGAAAAGGCATCGCAAAGTAGTTTTCTTCCGATGTGAGGTAAGTAACGAATATAAAACTTGACTTGAGGATATAAAACCCCGGTATTCCATATGGTTTTGATAAATGAGGTGACACACATGCTAGGTGACGAGCGTGTGGGCGTGCACCGGTAGGGATTGTGACTTGGTCCGTCCCATAGCGACTATTAAGCCGCGTATTCTATTTGAAATCACGTGATACTCCATATTCTAGAGATTTACACTATATTTGGGTTGTATGCCATGTTTGGGGCCTAGTGCCGACCTGTTTGGACCCTCATGGGTGTTTTACTACTATTTCTCACACTGTTTTTGATAGAAAATATGATCTCAATCATGATTTATACTTGTTCATTTTCATTTTTGTTTATCACATTATTTTCAAACAAATGAAAGATATTTTTGGGCTGAGTCCCGGTGATTGTGGTGAGATGCCCGAGTGGCTTGTGAGGGTGATGACTGAGCGAGGCCGAGAGCCGAATTTGTGAGGATAGTGATGGATCGGGCTGCACGCCGCAGCATATATATATATATATATATATATATATATGCTGCGGCGTGCAGCCCGATCCATCACTATCCTCACAAATTCGGCTCTCGGCCTCGCTCAGTCATCACCCTCACAAGCCACTCGGGCATCTCACCACAATCACCGGGACTCAGCCCAAAAATATCTTTCATTTGTTTGAAAATAATGTGATAAACAAAAATGAAAATGAACAAGTATAAATCATGATTGAGATCATATTTTCTATCAAAAACAGTGTGAGAAATAGTAGTAAAACACCCATGAGGGTCCAAACAGGTCGGCACTAGGCCCCAAACATGGCATACAACCCAAATATAGTGTAAATCTCTAGAATATGGAGTATCACGTGATTTCAAATAGAATACGCGGCTTAATAGTCGCTATGGGACGGACCAAGTCACAATCCCTACCGGTGCACGCCCACACGCTCGTCACCTAGCATGTGTGTCACCTCATTTATCAAAACCATATGGAATACCGGGGTTTTATATCCTCAAGTCAAGTTTTATATTCGTTACTTACCTCACATCGGAAGAAAACTACTTTGCGATGCCTTTTCCTCTTGACTCGGCCTTAACGTTCTCCGAATTAATTCAAAACAGATTCATAACATCAAAATATGCTAAAGAAACAAATCCCATTCGAAAATATCCAATTTACATTAAAAATTCCAAAATCGACCAAACCCGACCCCCGTGCCCATGTCTCGGATTCCGATAAAAATTACAAAACTAGAATCCTTATACTCTCATGAGTTCATGCATACAAAATACATCAAAATTGGACTCCAAATGGCCCCTAAATTCCCCAATTTAAACTCTAAAATTTCAAGCCCCTAATCTTCCAATATCACCACTAAAACATGAGTAAACAATGGGATAATTGCCATAAACACAAGATACAAAGTCCATGTAGCTTACCTCACTGAATACACTTGATTCCCCTTTGAAATCCCAGCTCAAAGCTCCAAAATCCGTCAAAAATGGTGAAGAAAATGAGAGAAATTCACGAAGGCAACCTTATATAGGTTCTGCCCAGCGATGTCACACCTGCGACCAAAAACCCCACACTTGCGGCGCCGCACCTGCGGAAAATCCCTCGCAGGTGCGAAACCTCACTTAAACCCAAAATCCCGCATCTGTGGTCCTCAGTACGCACCTGCGGGGATTTTTGGAACCTGGCTTGGGAGCGCATCTGTGGTCCTCAGTACGCACCTGCGGGCCCGCAGGTGCAACCCAACTTCCGCACATGCGCTCCCAAGCCAGGTTCCAAAAATCCGCATCTGCACGAGGTGTCCGCACCTGCGGCTCCACGTTCGCAGGTGCGGCCACACCAGAAGGCTTGCACCAACATCCATTGCTGCAATTTTTCCCAACTTCCAACTTCCGAAATCATCCAAAATCAATCCCAAGCCCCTCGAGGCCTCAACCTAGTCGAACCCTCGGAACGCTCAAAATAATATCAAAACACCAAATCGAATCCAAATTCAAGCCTAAGGATTTCTAAACTTCCGAAAATTGCCAACGATGCCGAAACTACCCAAACCACGTCCGAATGACCTGAAAATTTGTACACACATCCCAAATGACACTACATACCTGCTTCAACTTCCGGAATTCTATTCCGAACCNTATATATATATATATATATATATAGATCGGGTTGCACTCCGCAATGGTTATTATATGGAACCTATTGAGCGTGAGTGTTGATTGACGAGAGATGAGTCCCGAGTGACTGAGAGGCTTGCCCGAGAGGCTTTATATTGTGAGTGGCACTGTGCCCGAGGGGCTTATTTGCTATTAAACTACTGTTTTCACTCTTATTTACATTTTAGCCTCTAAACGATAAATATTGAACCAATGTTTTATATGAAATTTGGAAAAGGGAAAACTGGAGTTTTTATGAGACTTTCGGGACGTAGATCCCTGACTTGATTTATTGTTTTTTACTGATGTTTATTATATGAATTTTCATGATTTTAAAAGCTCGTCACTCCACTCATGTCCTTATTTATATTTGTTACTTTTTGAGTTGGTGTACTCACGTTACCCCATGCACCTTGTGTACAGATCCAGGTGCCCGGATCGAGTGAGACTTGGTTGTTCTCAGTGGAGCTGGTCGGAGATTGTGAGGTAGATGCACGGCGTTCGCATCCCCACCCTTCTCCATCTCATTTTGTCGCATATTTACATTTTTCCTAGACTTTATGTATTAAGGAAATATCGTGTCAGATTCTATGTTCTATTTAGCGCTCATGACTGTTGACTCCGGGTTTTGGAGATTTTTGGTTCAGATGTTTTCTTTGATTATCCGAAGATTTTTAAATAGTAAACGTGCGAGATTTTGATACATTGCGTTATTGTCTTAAATGAAAAGCTTCTTGTATTATACTCAGTAAATTGGCTAGCCTAGTACTACGATAGGCACCATCACGGCATGTGTAGATTTGGGGTCGTGACAAAAATATTTTTTAATTTTTTCATGTTTGGTTGATTTAAATGATTTGGAAAACATTTTCCTAATTAACTCATTTTCCTTCAATTGGAGGAAAATATTTTCCTTATCAAGAGAAGGGAAAACATTTTTCAAAACTCCTTCTCACCCTTCCCCACCCTACCAACCACCTCACACCCCCACACCCACCCATCTAACCCCACCCCATGCCTACCCACCTAACCCCCTCTCTCCAAAAATATTCTTTTTTTCCGTCACCACCCACCCTACTACCCTTGCAATATTTTTTTGTAATTTTAGATTTCTGTTTTTTGTTTGTCTGCATCACCCACCCCGTCTAACCCCACCCCCCACCCCCGCGGCAAAAAAAAATTTATATATTTTCAATTTTAGCTTTTTCATCTTTCGGTTTATAGGTTTGGAATTGTACAAGTTCCAAAGTTATGAGTTCGGAGGTTTATGTGTTTGGGAGTTTTCGGGTTTAGAAATTATAAATTTTGCGGATTAGAAATTTCGCGGTTCAGAAGTTTATGAAATTTGTGGGTTAAGAAGGTTGTTGGTTCAAAAGTTTGTGGTTTCACGTTTATCTTATTTACGAATACTCTTAATAAGTTATTTTTCTTAATTTGCGTATCAAACACCGGAAAATAAATAAGATTATTACTTGTTTTCTGAAAAATATTTTCTACGGAAAAACATTTTCCGTTATACCAAACACGTCCATCATGTATAGATAAATCATTCATGTAACTCTGAGTCTCTGACTATCAAGGACACAAAGATTACTCTGTACTAGCAGGAACCAAAAACAACAAAAGTACCCTCTAGAGGCCTTATTCCTTGGACAATTGACATCAAAAAATCTAACATGATAAAGCTGATAGAGGGGTAATCAGTATGTGAAGTGTTTGTAAACTTTCGGCTGGTCACGCACAATTCAACACAGTGCTAACATAGGCAGAAGTCTCAGTTTTGAATCTTACGACCACCCATTTACAAATGGAGGACTTGAGGAAAAGATTGATGAGACCCACACGGAATTAGGAAGGACTTAAATAAATGTGTCCCAATTCTAACAACTTAAACGTTTTAATGAGGTGAAACAAATTCAACAACACTAAAGCTTTACAAAGACACTAAGAATCTCAAAACACTGCAGAATAACCTACCCTAGTGGTGTGACGTAGGCAACCTACCCCGATGCAAAAATTCCACGACTCGAACTCGTGACCTATGGGTAACAGGGTGAGAACTTTACCATGGCATCAAGGCTCCCATTCTATATATAAAACTGTTACGGCAAAGAAAATGGAAGGAACCAGGCTTATCTGAGAGTGACACAAGACCAAAGTGAAGGAGAGATCTGCATTACACAAACATACATTTTATACATATGCGTGGGTAAAATCGTGAGAGGACTAACACCAAAATATGATATCCATGGATGTGGATGGTAGCACGCAACGGTAGCCTATTTCTCCTTCTAAAGAATCATTCGAAATTACTTAAATCATTAGACAAGACAGGCCAACATTCACAGACAGTTCTTCTTTGACATTCAATTCAGCAGACTGTAAAACAGCTCATGGAACACCACATAGTATTTAATAGTTACTTTATGTAGCATTTGCAGGCAAAGCATTTTATTGTGCTACATCTCTCATTGAGGATGCAGATAACATAAATTAGGCTTCTGGAATTAGGTTGTGTGATGCAAATGTTTGTGAATTGTGCGTATGGACTCGCTGTTAGTCATGTATTACTGTAATAAATAATTAAAAAAAGTAAACTTTTTAAAATAGAAACAGAAACAGAAAGTTAGTAGAACGAGTATGACGAAATAATTTCTGGAAAAACAATATCGGAATAAATCGAGCTCACTGAATGCACAGTGTATCCTTAAGGAAATTATTTCCCCAAGTACCCGAGGTGCTGGAATATTATATTCCCAGGATAGAACGATTTAACTCACCAATGTATTGGTACCAAAAACTTTAATGAACTGGGAACCACTTAATGGCTGTAAATCACACTGGAATAGATTGCGTTTTGCTGTGGGATACTCTGTTGAGTATTTGATTAGCTGTAAGGATAGCTTCCCCCCACAAACTCTGCGGTGATCCAGAACTTATTAATAAAGAATTCATCATTTCTTTTAATGTCCGATTTTTCTTTTCCGCAATTTCATTGGATTGAGGTGTGTATGGGGCAGTAGTTTGATGGATAATTCCATATTCCGCATATATTTCTGCAAACGGAGATTCATATTCTCCACCCCTATCACTTCTAATCATATTTATCTTTTTAATCAATTGATTCTCCACTTCATTCTTGTATTGCTCAAATACTTCAATTGTTTCATCCTTACTATTAAGCAAATAAATATAGCAATATCGAGCGCAATCGTTAATAAACGTAATAAAATAATTTTTCCCACCTCGAGATGGTGTCGACTTCGTATCACAAATGTCAGTATGAATTAAGTATAAATGATTCTTTCAACAGACTTATAAGGATGTTTTACAAACTTACATTCAACAAATATTTGACATTTTGATTTATTACTCTCGAATTTAGGCAATACTTCTAAATTAATTAACTTCCGCGAGATTTTGTAATTGACATGTCCTAAACAAATATGCCATAAATCATTTGAGTCCAATAAATAAGAAGAAGCTAAAATTTTATTCATACTGTCAACAACCATTATATTTAGTTTGAAAAGGCTCTCTGTGAGGTAGCCCTTTCCAACATACATTTCATTCTTGCTTACAACAACTTTATCAAAAACAAATACACATTTGAATCCATTCTTAACAAGTAAAGAAGTAGAAACTAAATTCTTCCTAATAGTAGAAACATGAAGAACGTTGTTGAGCATTTACACCTTGACGGAAGTCATCTTCAAGAATATCTTCCCATAACCTTCAATCTTGGCTGTTGCAGTATTTCCCATGAAAAGTTCTTCTTCCGGACCAGCAGTAGAGTAAGTCGCAAATGCTTTTTTGAAAGCACAAACATGTCGAGTGGATCCACAGTCAATCCAACACTCCTTCGAATTTCCAACTAGGTTACATTCCGAAAGCATTGCATACAGATCATCAACGTCATCATTCTTCTCCACTATATTAGCATGTCCCTTCTTCTTATCTTTTTTTTGGAAGACGATAATCAGGGGTTTTGTGATCAGCTTTTTCACAATTGTAGCAGTTGCCCTTAAATTTCTTTTTGTTCTGCTCCTTAGTTTGTCCAGAAGACCTCTTTCTCTTCTTACTTTTTGGAGCAGTCTCCTCAATGATGTTAGCTCCCATAATAGCTGAATTTCCACGAGACTTCTTCTCGGTCATTTTGTTGTCTTCCTCAATCTTGAGACGGATCACAAGATCTTCCAACTTCATTTCTTTGCGCTTGTGCTTAGGATAGTTTCTGAAATCTCTCCACGAAGGAGGCAATTTTTCAATCATTGCAGCCACTTGAAATAATTCAATCACGACCATAACGTTAAGCAATAAGGTCGTGATAAATAAGTTGAAGCTCTTGAACTTGGGTTCTAACAGTTTTGTTGTCTATCATTTTATAGTCTAGAAAATTGGCAACCACAAACTTCTTCAAGCATGCATCTTAAGTATTGTACTTCCTCTCAAGTGAGTCCCATAATTCTTTCGAAGTATTCATAGTACTATAGACATTGTACAAGTCATCCTTCAAAGCACTTAGGATATATCCTTTGCAAATAAAATCTGTCTGTCTCCATGTCTCAACAATCATAAATTTCTCGTTGTCTGGCATGTCCGCGTCATGCACGGGAGGTTCGTCACTGGTGAACTTCTGCATATCGTGTGTGGTAAGACAGAAAAACACCCTTTGCTTCCATCATTTGAAGTTGGCTCCAGAAAATTCCCCCGATTTCTCGTCCGGTGGAACAGTAGTTTTCTTGACGAGGCTATCATCGTTGCCGCAACAGTCGCAGAAGAATTTCTGTTATCAATTGTCGTTTCTCATTGTCAACAACAGAAGAGTTCAATTAATGAAAAAAAATAGAAGAGTAAACAGTTCTGTAATGAACGATAAAGAGTGCGTTTAATAAATAAAAACTGAAATTTTTATATACTGTTTCACTATAAACAATGAAATTTTTATGTTCTTCAAATCGAATCTGGATTTTAATACTCCGATGAAGTATTTATATCTTCAAAACAGAATAGAAAATTCAGATGGAGTAGAAAACCACGCAGGTTTTAATCTTCAAAAATAGAATACAGAATACAATAAATTAATTTCCTTAAGATTGTTAGTCAATCTGTATTACTGTAATGAACAATAAAAAATAGTAAATTTTTTGAAATAGAAACATAAACAGAAAGTTAGTAGAACCAGTATGACGAAATAATTTCTGGAAAAACAATATCGAAATAAATCGAGCAAACTGAATGCGCAGTGTGTCCTTAAGGAAATTATTCTCCTCAAGTACCCGAGGTGCTAGAATATTATCCTCCCATGATAGAACAATTTGACTCACCAGTGTATTGATACCAAAAACGATGATGAACTGCGAACTACTTAATGGCTATAAATGACACTGGAATAGATTTATGAAGAAGAAGAAGAAGAAGTCTTTAAGTTCAGAAAATTCGTAAGGAAAGATTTTTGGATTCAAAGCATATTTAAAGACTTTTTGGCACTGTTTCTGAAAAGGTTTGCAATCTTTCAGAAATAGCCATAGTTGTTTGAACAGGTGGGAATATTTCTGTTTGTAATAATGGGGGAAAATAGAAAACGGATTTAAAATAATCCGGGAAAGGGAACGGGCCGGACCGGGTCGCTTTGCGGGTCCTGGGTTACTTCAAGTTGAATTTTTGTTAATTACTTAAATAATGAAAAGAAATTTTGTCCAAAAAAATTAATCAATCAATCGATCTTTGACCAAATTCGAAGCCGAAGCGAGCCGAGTGAGCGAGCGACGACGACAGTGCGAGGCTTACTTTTTTTCCAACCCGTTTAACACCAAGAGAAGTGTTTTTTCAATATAAGCACATTCACTTTTCTTTCCATCACCAGTGAGAGATACTTTGCTCTTTTCAAAGCAAAAAGGGAGCTTATTTTCCGTCCACTTTCTTCCCTCCATTTCTCATTCACCAATCTGTAATTACAACAATCCCCCACATAAATGGAAAATGGCTATAAGACAAAGGATTGCACGAACGAGTGTGTGTTCTACATGCAAGCATTAATTGCATATGGATAAGTAGGTTTCCCTTTGAACTTTCCTTAGTGAACTTATATCGGATATACTCGGTTAATCGGTAGATTTGATATCTTTAAACCGTCGAGCTTTGTTGTATACCTAGAAAACATAAGTCACACGAAACGGTTGTGTTCGTTTCAGCCATGAACACCGCCTGGTTTCATGAGTGCTTAGAGAATGGGCCTTTACTTCCATTCCTCTTGAAGCGGCTTACACTTCATACTCACATAGTTGATTTCTAAACGTGTAATCATATAGACACACTATCTGGTCATATCCTGCCAGACTTAGAAAATCATTAAAAATCTTTAAGCTTTATTGAATCATCAAAAAGTCTTAATGATTTACCTCGATTTCTGAACATTGTCTTCATCACGAGAATGGGTTAAGTTATTTGACAATGTTGAACCGTCATTCATAACTTTTTTTGATATCCTTGAACCTAACTCTTGGGATCTTCAATCTGATAGGTAGAGTTACCGCCATGTTGACTTGTTCTAGGCCTTAACCCCATTCCCTTTGATGATCTTTCAACTGCCTCTCTGGATAGACCTTTTGTAAGTGGATCCAACACGTTATCTCTTGACTTTACGTAGTCAATTATGATAACACCACTAGAGAGTAGTTGTCTAACGGTATTGTGTCTCCGTCGTATATGACGAGATTTTTCGTTATACATAACGCTCCCTTCCCTGCCTATTGTCGTTTGACTATCACAATGTATACATATAGGTGCCAAAGGTTTGGGCCAAAATGGAATATCTTCCAAGAAATTCTGGATCCATTCAGCTTCTTCACCGGCCTTATCTAAAGCTATGCATTCAGATTCCATTGTAGAACGGGCGATGCATGTTTGTTTGGATGGTTTCCAAGACACTGCTCCACCCCCAATTGTGAAAATATATCCACTTGTGGATTTAACTTCAAATGATACGGTTATCCAATTTACATCTTTATATCCCTCGATCACAGAGGGATATTTGTTATAATGCAAAGCGTAATTTTGGGTATGTTTCAGATATCCCAAAACTCGTTTCATTACCATCCAGTGTATTTGATTGGGATTACTTGTAAACTCACTTAGTTTACTAATAGCACATTCTATATCATGTGGCGTACAGTTCATGATATACATCAAACTTCCCAATACCCTTGCATAGTCCAGTTGTGAGTCACTTTTCTTCATTCTTTTGAAGTGCATAACTCACGTCAATTGGAGTCTCGGCAATTTTGAAATCCAAATACTTGAACTTGTCAAGTACCTTATCAATGTAGTGAGACTGTGATAATGCTAGACCTTGTGGAGTTTTGTAAATTCTGATTCCTAAGATCACATCAGCAACTCCTAAGTCTATCATGTCTAATTTTCTAGCCAACATGCGCTTAGTAGAATTTATATCTTCCATGCGTTTTTTCATTATAAACATATCATCAACATATAAACAAACAATAACTTCATAACCTGGAGTATTTTTAATGTAAACATATTTGTCACACTCATTGATTTTAAACCCACTTGATAATATTGTTTGGTCAAATTTGGCATGCCATTGTTTGGGTGCTTGATTAAATCCATAAAGCGACTTAACAAGTTTGCACACTTTCTTTTCTTTACTCGGAACCACAAAACCCTCAGGTTGTTCCATGTAAATTTCTTTCTCCAATTCTCCATTTAAGAAAGTTGTTTTAATATCCATTTGATGGATTTCAAGACCGTACACGACCGTCAGTGCCACTAACACCCTAATAGATGTTATCCTCGTTACTAGCGAGTAATTGTCAAAGTAATCAAGGCCTTCCTTTTGTATAAGATTGTTAGTCAATCGGTATTACTGTAATAAATAATAAAAACAGTAAACTTTCTGAAATAGAAACAGAAACAGAAAGTTAGTAGAACCAGTATGACGAAATAATTTTTGGAAAAATAATATAGAAATAAATTGAGCCCATTGAATGCTCAGTGTGTCCTTAAGAAAATTATTCACCTCAAGTACCCGAGGTGCTGGAATAATATCCTTCCACGATAGAACGATTTAACTCATCAGTGTATTGATATCAAAAACTATGATGAACTACGAACCACTTAATGGTTGTAAATCACACTGGAATAGATTTGTGCAGAAGAAGAAGAAGTCTTGAAGTTCAGAACATTTGTAAAGAAAGATTCTGGGTTTCAAAGCATATATATAGACTTTTTGGCACAGTTTCTTAAAAGGTTTGCAACCTTTCAGAAACAGTCATAGTTGTTGGAACAAGTGGGAATATTTCTTTTGTAATAATGCGGGAAAAGAGAAAACAGATTTAAAATAATTCGAGAAAGAAAACGGATCGGACCGAGTCGCGTTGCGTGTCCTGGGTTATTCCGGGTTGAATTTTCGTTAATTAATTAAATAATTGAAATAAATGTTTTCCAAAAAGATTAATCAATCAATCGATCTTTAACCAAATCCGAAGCCGAGCCGAGCGAAGCCGAGCCGAGCGAAGCCGAGCCGAGCGAGCGACGATGACGACGGTGTGAGGCTTACTTTCTTTCCAAACCATTTAACACCAAGAGAAGTGTTTTCTCAATATAAACACATTCACATTTCTTTCCACCACCAATGAGAGACACTTTGCTCTTTTCAAAGCAAAAGGGAGCTCACTTTCCCTCCACTTTATTTCTTCAATTTCCCATTCACCAATCTTTAATCACAACAATCCTCCACATGAATGGGGAATGACTATAAGACAAAGAAATGCACGAACGAGTGTGTGTATTACATGCAAGGATTAATTGCATCTGGATAAGTAGGTTTTCCTTTGAACTTTTCATAGTGAACTTATATCGGATATACTCGGACAATCAGAAGATTTGATATCTTTGAACCGTCGAGCTTCGTTGTATACCTAGACAACATACGTCACATAACTAACCTCAACCATCTATAGTTCTCACGATTGTGTTCGTTTCATCCATGAGTGCTTAGAGACTGGGCCTTTACTTTCATTCCCCTTGAAGCGGCTTACACTTCACACCCACATAGGTGATTTTTAAATGTGTAATCCTATAGACACACTATCTGGTCATATCCTGCTAGACTTAGCAAATCATTAAAAAGCTTTAAGCTTTATTGACTCATCAAAAAGCCCTAATGCTTTACCTCGATTTCTGAACATTTTCTTCAACACGAGAACGGGTTGAGTTATTTGACAATGTTGAATTGTCATTCATAACTTTGTTTGATCTCTTTGAACCTAGCTCTTGGGATCTTCAATATGCTAGGTAGAGTTACCGCCATGTTGACTTGTCCAAGGCCTTATCCCCATTCCCTTTGATGATCTTTCAATGCCTTTCTAGATAGGCCTTTTGTAAGTGGATCCGACACGTTATCTCTTAACTTTATGTAGTTAATTGTGATAACACCACTAGAGATTAGTTGTCTAACGATATTGTGTCTCCGTCGTATATGACGAGATTTTCCGCTATACATAACGCTCCATGTCCTGCCTATTGCCTCTTGACTATCAATGTATACATATAGATGCCAAATGTTTGGCCCAAAATGGTATAGCTTCCAAGAAATTTTGGATCCATTCAACTTCTTCATTGGCCTTATATAAAGCTATAAATTCAACTTCCATTGTAGAACGGGCGATACACATTTGTTTGTATGATTTACAAGACATTGCTCCACCCTAGATTGTGAAAACATATCCACTCGTGGATTTAACTTCAGATGATTCGGTGATCCAATTTGCATCACTATATCCCTCGATCACCCGAAATAGCATCCCGTATTTTAGCCCACCTTATCACACCGCATGGCTTCTAGTAGTTCCCCTGCTAGCCACGCGTTTCAAGCCCACCTTATCCACAACATGTGTTTTAACACCCAAACTTTATACCAGCGTATGCGTATCAATAATAACAACAGCACGACAGAAACCTCGTGCAACATATAGACAATCGCATGGCAAAAACCTTGTGCAAACACAATAACAACTGCATGGCAGAAACCTCGTGCAAACAACATAGCAATTTTGTCAACAAAACACGTATGCCAAAAACATAACAACTCGATAAATGACTTTCACAATATGTGCCACATGCCACAATATTTCCTCAGAACAGTTTCAATATCACAAGCACGCATAGCCCTCGGCTCAACAACACTAAATACAACAGCAAAAGTGACAATAACACGAGAATATGGTGAGTAAATCAACTTAGTAACTTCAGAATACAAAGAAAATGGAAGAACAAGCTCACAAAGAAAGACACAACAGGAAATAATGGTACAACATAGCAATAGCTCAACAAGGAAGAGATAATGTGTAGCAATGATTTCACAAAATTATAATTCAACGGTAAGAGGGATAACATGTCAATGATTCCAGTTAAGGATAAGTTAACAATGATAAGGGATAACAAATCTTCATTTAGGATTGAGCGATTACGGAAGAGATACAACAAATTCAATTAAGGATAAGCAAATTATGAGAAAGATAATGATAAATTCAACTATTGATAGGCAATTACGGAGAAGATAAATAATAACTTCAATCAAGGATAAACAATTACGGAACGGATAGCATGGAAATAAAAGAAGCAATAACTTCAGTTAAGGCACATAAAAGTTTAATGGTGGAACATGAAGAAGTTAATTTCAATTAAGACACGTAAGCGTGAATTTAGTAAATGGGGAATTTAACATGAAAACTAACTTCATACTCAATGGACCTAAGAATCTAAGGGCTCTAAACGGTCAAATTTCCAAAAATAAGTTCAAGCACGTACTCGGCACATCGCGTACACGGCCATCACATAACAGAATTTGCACAAATGACTCGAATCCTAAGGGGTAGCCCCTCC
>ML426880.1:0-65005 GCA_005239525.1 Nicotiana knightiana | reverse complement strand
CCCACACACACACACACACACCACAAAAAAAAAGAACAATTTAAAAAACGCAAAAACCAAAAGACCAAAAAGAAAAAACAAAGAAAAAGGAAAGGCAGGGAAGACTGGGTATTTTACCTGTATAGCCAGTTCTCTTGTTGGGCAAATGACAATAACCCCAGTTCCATTACGAGGTGTAAAACGGACATTATACAACAACTCCACGGCTGGTATCAGAAATGCAAGCGTTTTACCAGAACCAGTTCTTGCAGCTCCAAGTACATCTTTGCCTTCCAGAAGAGGAGCAATTGCCCTGGCTTGGATCTTCAACAGCAAAGAGAAACAATTAAGATCCAGATGTTCATCAAGAATGAATGTTAGCTATTCAGTTTGCCAAAATAGACACATAAAATCAAACGGTGATGATCCTCATGGACAGTTATTACAGATTTATTTATCAAGTTCTGATCTTTTTCTAAAAATTTGCACTTCGAGCAACTGGCAACAGGTGCAGCTGAACAGCAATAGAACGAGAATCTTGTTTCTAGCGTACACTCGGTAGACTGAATCAACATAGCCAAAACATCATTCAATTTATTACTAGTAAATTCTCCATATCCCAAATTAATATCTCACCATAGCGCCAAGTATTTCACTTTGCTAATATCTGCTAATGAAAATACTACAAAAGCTTATAATTTACCTGAGTCATGTGCTGAAAGCCCATGTCGTTGATGGCCTTCATAGTGGGCTCAGAAATTTCAAGAGAAGAAAACAACTCCGTAGTCATAATACCGGAACCACTCTTCATCTCTTTCTTAATATCCTCCTTCAGTTCATTATGCTGCTCTTCTTCCTCATTCTCTTCTTCTTCTTCTTCTTTGTCCTCGCTTTCTTCTTCCTTCTTCGTCTCTTTCTCTATGGCCATTTTATTCTTCTTGTCTCTCTTTCTCTTTCTCTTCTTCTTAATTGACTCTTCTTCTGCAACTACTATATTAGGGTTTTCTTCTACCTCCGCCATGGTACTGACAAATTATAAGGTGGCAGCGGCGGGTTAAGCAATTAAGCATTAATTAACTAGTAAAAACGCCATTAAAGTATTTAACAACTAAAATCATGCAAAAAAAAAAAAAAACTGGTATTTTGGTCCAATTAGAGAGTATAAAAGAAAATATACACGTGAAAATAATAGGAAACATACACTTTGATACCGCCGGAAAAAGAGATACTGGGGAAGTTCGCTGCAGAAAGCGGAAAGTGATGCAGAGGAGGAACAAGTTAGCGACACAGGAGGGTTTTGGCAAGAATCTAAGCGGAAAAAACAGCGGTTAGGATTGGGCTTTTCTTCTTGTTTTCACCCAGCCCATTACATGGAAAATGGATCTTTACACAAGTAGCCATAGCCATTCATTGTTTACTTTTTCTAGCCTCATATATAGATTATGTATTGATTATACGCGATTATGCACATACTAAATATAAATTATACATATATTATATCTCTTCAGACTATTTTTAATTTAAGCAATTGAGTGAACAGCTAATTGAGTTAATTCTTCAAATTTAAAAGGGAATTCTATGGATTATTTGCACAAATAGTATAATTTTGTCAAAAACTTGCACAACTATGATACTCTTTTGGGTGATATTGTCTGCCCATGGGCTAAGCTTTAAGGTTAAAATTTAAAAGTATTGTTCAAGGAACAAGCAAGGGGCAATACTTATTAAACTTGAAATTCTACCCGAGCAGAATAAAAATTCAAGGCCATCCACTTAGAGGGTTATTTATGTACTTCACTTTAGTTTTGTATGGTATATAAAATTTGTCACGCTTTTAGGAACTTGTGCAAAGAGGATCTTGATAAATTTCATATTCTATAAAATAGAAAAGTTGGAGTTTTGACATGGCTGCTTAGAGTCATTTAATATTTTATAAAATAGAAAAGCTGGAGTTTTGACATGGCTGCTTAAAGTCATTTAATGAAAAGTTGAGACCATTTAGTCAATTCACGTATGACGATATAAATTATACCTATGAGGCCATTATTTCTACAACCACGAAATGTTCTGTCTTCTCTTTTCAATCTTCTCTACTACAAAGTTGTTATGTGATTCCCCAATTTGGACTTGACATAGAAACCCTAAGAGTTGAGGTAAAGAAACCTTTTAATTCGATGTTTCTTCTTTGTTTCTTCTTATCGTCTCGGCTGGATGTTCTAAAATCAGGTTTGTTCCTCCCATTTTTTGGCCGAAATCACTTTTAATTTTTCTTTATTGGAATATTCTTTTTGCTTTTTTTATTGGACAATGAAATCTTGGATGTTGTTAATTAATACTCAATATTTTTACTTTTGGTGTTGTCACGCCTCCTTTTTCCGAGGGACAGGGGAGTTTTTCCAATTAAAGTGACATTATTCGAAAGGAGATTTATTTAATTCAGCGTCGCCACTTGGAATAATTTTATGGTGTTCTAAGTCAGCGGTTTATTTTAAATTCCAAATCGAGGAAATTTGACTATGTTTTAAAGTCCGTAAAAATCAGAAGACCGGATAAGAAATTCTGTTAATCCGGAAGAAGGTGTTAGGCACTCCCGAGTTTCGTGGTTTTAGCATGGTCGCTCTAATCATACTTGGCTTAATCGTTTGTTTAACTGCGTATTTTTTGGAACCTATGCGCGTTTAACCTTTTACCGCTTCTAATTATGGCGTTATGGAATTAATCATTTAAACGGTTTACATGTGTGTAAATTATTTTATTTGAGGCGTTGAAATAATGTCACGTGTATGTATACATAATTTATCAACTTTATTAATTATTAAGGTTGTTCGGCCAAAGTCGCACAAATGCGTACTTTAATTTATTTGTTAAAAATCATAATTATGTCATGCGAACGTGTACACAATCACGATAATAAAGTAGAACACGCCTAAACATCCTACGAACATTTCATAAATTATTTTATCCTAAGGACTAAATGATCGTGGAAAGAATTTACATCCACACTATTCAACTAAGTTAGGCAAACTTCCTACTTTCACAAAATTATACATTTATTACACCTTATTAGCTTATGTCTAAATAAAAACTCATGTGAATTGAGTTCCAGAGAAGAATAGCCTCTATTAGCTTCTCTCGATTTTTATCCATAATTAAATATTAATCAACTCTTAAACTCAACTCCTGATAGTTTATTAACTTGCCTCCAACCATGCGAATAATATCAAATCTCCAGAACATATTTCTAAGTTAGGCACAAACTTAAAGTTGAACAAATTCCAGGGTCGGGTTATTTTAGAAATTTATACACTTGTAAATTGATTTATAAACTTATAACCTAGTGATGAATGAATGTTATATATATACACACACTAACATATATATAATAAGTTATATATACGTTATAGTATTACAGTGAAGTGTCTGTGTGTGTGTCTATATATATATATATATATAAAACGCTTCGTTGTACAATTTTAACTACATATATAGCATGTTAGAGTATATTTTAGTGTACTCATCTCTTGTATTACAAAAGTGTTAACGAATTACATTTATATTATTTAGATAGTAAATACAAAAGTGATTTTTAATTTTGACCAATGTTGACTTGAAAAGAGACTAACTTTGGTCGCTAATTATCCAGAAATCAAAATTAGTGACCAAAGTTGGTTGCTAACTATAAATCAGATTTATTTTATATTTTATAAAATATTTAAAATAATAACATAATTATTAAACGTTAGGACTGGGTCCCAGATTAGCGACCAAAATTGGTCTCTATGTGCTTCCCCTTTCTTAAACGACCAACTTTGGTCGCTAATTTTAAATTATATTTATTTATATTTTATATTTTTTTTAAATAATAATATAATTATTAAAATTTTATATCTGGGTCTCAGATTAGCGACCAAAGTTGGTCTCTATTTGCTTCCCCTTTCATAAGCGATCAACTTTGGTCGCTAACTTTAAATTTCATAATTTTTTTAAAATAATAATATAATTATTAAAAATGTTACAACTGGGTCCCACTTTAGCAACCAAAGTTGGTCGCTAATTTTAATATTTCTTTGACCAAGCAAGTCTGACCAGTCCGACTAATATTTTGACCACATTATCCACATTTGGTCGCTAATTTATTTACAATTATTTTTTAATAATTTTATTCAATTTAGCGATCAATTTTAGTCGTTTTTTTTTATATAACAATTTTGGTCATAAATTTTTGATCACTTTTTGCCGGATTTTTAGTAGTGTCGTAGGCGAGCGGTAATGGAGGATGAAGGAGAACACGACAAATATCAACTAAGAAGTTTTTACTATTTGTAAGATAGAACGGGGGACGAACACTGCAATATAAGATTGTACACAGTGTGATATGTGTTGTACTATAAACTTGGTTTTACATTATTGGTGAATGAATATTTTGCCCACGTGTACACTCAAAATGCAGTCCGTCACTTTTCCTCTTTTTTGGTTTATACGTGTTTACCTATTCCGGACATCTGCTTCCACTTTACTTTTATTTTTAATTCTCCTTTTTCGTCTCTTTCTCAAAGTAGGATTCCTTTCCCTCTCAGTTAATTAATCTTCATATCGTCTTTATTACTTCTTTCATAAGGATTTGTCTCATTTGCTACTATCTCTAGTTTTACTATTGGTTTTCTTCTTATAATTTTTCAATTTTGTTCACTTCTGGTTATCTTTTTAGAATTTTCAATTTTGGTTATACTGTTAGCCAAAAATTATTAGATATCATACTCATAACTCAAAATATTACATGAGTTGTTTAAAGAATTACCTAAAATCAGAAGATTTTGAAGGGAATGGAGATTAAGACCTTGAAGCTATGAAGGAATTGGAGTTAAATGTCGACTATTTTTAACCTAACCTTACTTAACCGTCGCCAAAAATAGCGGAGTTGTAACGACCCGGCCGGTCGTTTTGAGAGTTATAGTCCTGATCCCTTGTTTACTGCTTTCCCGTGTCTTTTCCTGCTTATGTGTCTTTCCAGGAGGTGTTGGGTATGGTTTCGAAGTGTTTTGGGATCCTTAGTCCCTAAACGGAAGCTTAAGTCTTAGGATTTAGACCGTAGTTGAAACTGTGTGAAGACGACTACGAAATGGAGTTCCGTCGCTTCTGTTAGCTCCGTTGGGTGATTTTGGACTTAGGGGCGTGTCCGGATTGTGTTTTGGAAGTCCGTAGCTCATTTAGGCTTGAAATGGCGAAAGTCGAATTTTTGTAGATTTTGACAAGTAGTGGAATTTTTTATATCGGGGTCGGATTCCGATTCCAGAAGTTGGAGTAGGTCTGTAAGGTTGAATATGACTTGTGTACGAAATTTGGGGTCAATCGGACGCGGTTTGATATGTTTCGGCATCGGTTGTAAAAATTAGAAGTTTCAAGTTCGTTAAGTTTGAATCGAAGGGTGAATTGTGTCTTTAGCGTTGTTTGATATGATTTGAGGGCTCGACTAAGTTTATATGATGTTTTAGAACTGGTTGGTATGTTTGGTTGAGGTCCCGGGGGCTCGGGTGAGTTTTTGATGCTTAACGGATCATTTTGGACTTGAGAAAGATAGCAGATTTTCAGGATTTTCCACTTGTTGGTTTCCCTCTTTGCGTTTGTGAGGGGTGTTCCGCGTTCGCTAAGAGGAGCTGGAGGCAGGAGGAAGACTGTTCTTCGCGTTCGCAAAGTAAGGGTCGTTAGGCAGTGCATCGCGAACGCGAGAAGGGCATCGCGTTCGCGTAGAGAAAGTTGAGCGACTGGGACCCCAGGCCTTTTTGCCTACGTGTTTGCGATGTTGGTCCCGCATTCGTGTAGGGTCAAGCTGTGTGGTCTACGCGTTCGCGACATGAGCATCGCGTTCGTCACTAAGGATTTTAGCTGAAGGAAAATTTGGGCTTCGCGAACGCGAGGGTTTGGCCGCGTTCGCGAAGAAGAAATCACTAGGCAAACTTATATCATTTCAAAAACGAGGGTTAGGCCATTTGTCAAAACTTAAGTTTGGTAGCTCGGATTTGGGCGAGATTTTGGGGGATTTTCAAAGACATCGATTGGGTAATGATTATACACTCTATTTTGGTTATATCTCACTAATCTATCATTAATTGAATCTTTAATTTCGGATTTTGGGGTTGAAATTTGGGAAAAATCTGAAGAAGTTCTTCAACTAAGATTTCGAGTTTTGAAAGGGGATTTGTGATCGGATTTGAGTAATTTTTATATGGTTGAACTCGTGAGTGAATGGGTGTTCATATTTTGTGACTTTTACCCGATTCCGAGTCGTGGACCCAGGAGACTTTTTGGGGCGATTTCCTAATTTCTTGTGTTAGCTTAGATTTCATTAATTAGATTAGTTTCTTATAGCTATATTTATGATATGTAATTGACTTTGGATTGATTTGGGACTTTTGGAGCCGGATATTCGTGGGAAAGCATTGCTACCGATTGATTTAGCTTGGTTCGAGGTAAGTGGCTTGCCTAACCTTGTGTGGGAGAAACCCCCCTTAGAATTTGGTACTGAAATTGATATGTGAGTGTCGTGTACGCAAGGTGAGGAGTACGTACACGAGTTATTTTTCGCAAATACCTGATTTTACTGAGTAATTGCCTTTTTCACCTTAATTGAGTATATCATCATGTGTAGTTACCCTGTTAGCTTAGCACAGCATGTCTACGTGCCTTAATTGCACTGAACTGTTAGCAGCATGCTTAGTGAATTCATGTTTCCTTTTCTTGACTTGCACTTAGCCTAAATTATACATTTTTTCTGTAACTGTTACATTCAATTGTTTGAGCTGTGTGTTTACTTTGGGAATACGGTACGATATCCCAGGAGATCCCCCCCCTGCATGTTTACTTTTGAGAGTACGAGGCGATACCTCGAGAGTCCTCCTTTCACATTTACTTTTGAGACTATGAGGCGGTACCTCGGGAGTTCTCCCTTCACATTTATTTTGGGACTACGAGGCGGTATATCGAGAGATCCCTTGTTGTTTATTTTCGTATGTTGAACTGTTATTGCTGTATTTTCTTTTGTTTAGTTCCAGTCTATTATTATACTATGTAATTTCTGCTTCATTTATTATTTACCAGTGGGCCTGACCTGACCTCGTCACTACTCTACCGAGGTTAGGCTTGACACTTATTAGGTACCATTGTGGTGTACTCATGCTACTCTTTTGCACATGTTTTCATGTGCAAATCTAGGTACATCGTTCCATCCTCATCATTATCCGTACACCGCTGCTGCTACGGATACTTCGAGGTATATCTGTCGTGTCCGCAGACCTAGGAGTCCCTCTCTTTTCCTTATTGTGTAGTTCTTCTTCTGCTAAATCCAGAATACTACTGTATAAGACTTATAGTAATTTCGTAGAAGCTTGTGACTTATGATGTTTCGGCTCTTGGGAAAGTTTTTCATGTATTTTGTTGAGAGTTGTTATTTTATATGTCGAGTGGAATCTCTGTCACTGTTTCATTTCTGTTACTATTAATGGTTTAGAGTTATGTTTCATTTTCATTGTTTTTCCGCAAATAATAGGCTTACCTAGTCATATTCCATCACGACCTATCGCGGAGGGAAGGTTGGGTCGTGACAGGAGTACATCAAATTATTAGCAAAAACTAAGGGGGGAAATTGTGTTTGTATTAGCAACTATATCTCTAATTCGCACTTAAAGAATATTATAAATCGTAAGTCGTGCTATAAAACGTCTTTTGAATTCGAAGTATGCAAAGTTATTACATTTGAAGAATGCGTTTAATAAATCTGCAATGACCCGAGTTTTCGTTTAGAACATTTACACTTCTTAAAACTATTTGAAGTCTTTAATAGCTTCATATGATGTATTATTGGAAGCTTAAATGAAAAAGGTTGACCAGAAGTTTGACTTTTGTGCAAACGACTCCGAAATGGAGTTTTTATGGTTCCAATAGCTCTGTATGGTGATTTCGGACTTAGGAGGGTATCTTGATATTTATTTTGAAGTCCGTAGTTGAATTTGTCTTGAAATGGCGAAAGTAAGAAATTTAAGGTTTGGAAGTTTGACCGAGAATTGACTTTATCGATAATGGGGTCGGAATCCGATTCCAGAAATTAAAACAACTCCATTATGTCATTTATGTCTCGTGTGCAAAATGTGAAGTCACTCCAGATTGATTTGACACATTTCGGTAGAAGATATAGAATTTGAAAATTTATAAGTTTGATTCGAGGTGCAATATGCAATTTCGATGTTGTTCTCGAGTAAGCCCGTGTGAGATTATGAAACTTGTTGGTATATTCGGACAGGGTCCCGAGAGGCTCGGGTAAAATTTGGACGAGGTTCGGATAAGTTTTGGACTAAGTTGAATTTTGGCTGGGCTGCTAGTCGGTGTTCCGTACCTACAACTAGTATTGCACACGTGCGATGGTCGCAGAAGCGAGCCCATGAGTGCAGAAGTGAAGAGCATTGCTGGGAAGGAGTCCACAAATGGATCTCTCGTCACATCTGCGAAGGCGCAGATGCGGACACTCCATGGCAGAAGCGGAATTGGACGGTTGGCGATGGATCGCAGATGCGGAAATGCTAGTGCAGAAGCGAGACCGCAGAAGCGGGAAAACGATCGCAGAAGCGATGGCAGCTGAGTTGGGCTTGTTCGCAGAAGCGGAGGCTGGGCAGCATGTGTGAGTCTGCAGAAGCGGAAACTAGTTCGCAGAAGCGAACATGCCTGACAGAACTTATAATTCAAGGTCTTTGGTTTCTTTCTTCATTTTCAGATTTTGGAGCTCGGTTTGGGAAATTTTGGAGAGGAAATTTCCCACACGACTTGGGGTAAGTAATCTTGACTCACTTGTCATTATACTTCAGGAACTAATCTTCATTTTCGGCACTAAATTATTGATTTTTAAAGAGAAATCGAAGGAATTGTTTATAGTTTCATAAAATAATTTTTTGAGATTTGAATGTCGATTTGGAGTCAGATTTGAGTGAAACTAGTATAGTTGGACTCGTAATTGAATGGGATTTCGGATTTTGTGAGTTTCACCATATTTCAAGATGTGGGCCCCATTATCGACTTTCCAAGCGGAGTTAGAAATTTTTATAATTTGTTAATTATAACCATTGGAATATATTTTGATTAATTTGAACGTTGTTTGACTAGTTTCGAATTGTTTGGCTTGGAATTGAGGAGATAGGAAGGTGTTCGTAGGTTGATACGCGCAGAAAGAAATTTCCAGAGTATTATTTGACTTGCTCAGTATTTGATTCAGCATGTTCGAGGTAAGTAACACTTCTAAACTTGGAGTTGAGGGTATGGACCCTGATTATACATGTTATGTGATTTGTTTGCAGGTGAGCACATTCTACTTGAGGTAATTATTCTTGACTCACTTGTGATTATATTTCAGGAACTAATCTTTGTTTTCGGCACTGGATTATTGATTTTTAAAGATAAATCGATGGAATTGTCTATAGTTTCATAAAATGAATTTCCGAGATTTGAATGTCGATTCGGACTCGGATTTGAGTGAAACTAGTATAGTCGGACTTGTAACTGATTGGGTTGTCGGATTTTATGATTTTTTTCAGATTCCAAGACGTGGGCCCCATTGTCGACTTTTCGAGCGGATTGGGAATTTTTATAAATTGTTAATTGTAATTATTGGAGTATACTTTGATTAATTTGCACGTTTTTTGATTAGTTTCAAATCATTTGGCTTGGAATTGAGGAGATAGGAAGGCGTTTGGAGGTCGATACACACAGAAAGAAATTACTGGAGTATTAATTGGCTTGCTCAGTATTGGATTCGACCTGTTCGAGGTAAGTAACACTTCTAAACTTGAAGGTGAGGGTATGAACCCTGATTATACATGTTATGTGATTTGTTTGGAGGTGACGCACATGCTAGGTGACGGGCGTGTGGGCGTGCACTGTAGAAATTGAGACTAAGTAGATTTACGTAAATCTGTGAAGCCAATTGACTTGTATTTTTCATGTGTTAGAGAACTAAGCTTTTACTCATGTTAGAAATCATGCCTATGCAAATGTTGGTATTATTGGGACCCACTGAGGTTATTTCTGATGTCAAATTATATGTTTAAATTTTAATTTCGTACTTAGTCATGTTCATTCATTGCATATCATATCTCAGTCTCTGTAGCTATTTATTGGTACATCATATCATCATTTTGGGCTAGTTTCATGACATTATGAGCCCGAGAGACTGGAGAGATTGATGACTGAGTGAGGCTGAGGGTCTGATTGTGAGTGATATTTATGGGATCGGGTTGTAGAACAGAGCATGTTTTATTGATTTATGCTTGGATTTGACTTATTATAGCGCTTGGGCTGAATGAGCCCCTCTAGAGTCTAAACCCCCCCCCCCCCACAGTACCGCAATTAATATTACATTGAGGGATGGATCTTCCCTGGGCATGGATCTTGCCTGATTACTTGTGTTGAGGGATGGATCTTCCCTGAGCATGGATCTTGCCTGATTATTTTTATTGAGGGATGGATCTTCCCTGGGCATGGATTTTGCCTAATTATTTATATTGAGGGATGGATCTTCCCTAAGCTGAATTCGCCTTGTACAGTACTGAGTGACTGAATGTCAGTTATTATGTATATATATTTGGGATGGATCTTCTCTGGGCTGGATTGGCCATATACTGTGAGATTGAGTACTCAGAGAGTGTGAGTACATGAGTTCATCATTGTGATGCATTGCATTAGACATGCATACTTGATATGTAGGCATAAAGAAGTATTTTTCCTCTTGTCATGTGATAATGAAATTTCTTATCTGTCGTTAAAAGATTTTGAGAAAAAAATCCAGATTTCAGACTTACTCATATTTTCAGTGACTTTCGGCAAAAGATTTGAGTTTTACTATTATATTGAAAATAAAATGTTTATTTTTCTGAATTTTATAGGAGCTGAGCATTTTATTGTTGAGTTATTACTTGTGTTGCTTTAAATTATATTGTTATGAGATGTTATTAGTTATTGGAGTTAGACTCTAACCTTTATCCCAGCTCGTCACTACTTTCAACCTAAGGTTAGGTTTGTTACTTATTGAGTATATGTGATCGGTTGTACTCATGCTACACTTCTGCACCTTGCGTGCAGATTGCTGATGTTGATGTTGCTGTGTATGGCGGAAGCTAGCATGAAAGATGTACCTGCGATCCGATCATAGCTGACTTTTGTTCATGGTAGCTTTAGAATTTTTAATTTGTTCATGTATATTTCAAACAGATGTCGTATGTTATTTCATACCATCTTTGTAAACAGTAAATCTTAGAACCTCATAATTTGTATTACCAGTCCTTTGGGAGTGTATTAGAGTCAGTTCAATATTAATTGAATCAGATTGTTGTTATTTGGCTTACCTAGCGGGTGAGGTTAGGTGCCATCACAACTAGTTGGATTTTGGGTCGTGACAAGTTGGTATCAGAACTCTAGGTTCATTAGTTCTACAAGTCATGATCAAGTGTCTAGTTGAGTCTTGCAGATCGGTATGATGACATCCATACTTATCTTCGAGAGGCTACAAGGAATTTAGGATAAACTTCTCATTTTTCTTTTTTTATCGTGCGGGATTGATTCAGCTTAAAGTGTATTGCTTTGAATTCCTTCCACTCACTTATATGCGTATGTGAACGCTCAGTATCAGTTGTGCATTGATAGCTTGTGAATCCATGAAAGAGGTTCAAGATGTGTATTCTGCATTTCGGTTATGGGCCAGTCTGGATGACTTGATTCCAGGTTTAGACCGCAGCTTAAACTCGGTAGTTTAAGTTGTGTGAACTTGTGCATTTGGAATTATGCGTGTGGTAGTGTCCCTATGAGTGGAATTTTTTGCTCAATGCCGTTGAATGGCTATATGATAAGTATGATGTGACTGCAGGATGTATTAATAATGGTTTGAATGTGAAGAGTGTTTCCTTGATATGTAAAAAGGGTCATTGGGTGGTTGATTTTTGTTTTGATATGACGTACGGTCTCGAGTTGTGAGTGTGTTGAAGCATCTGTCATGTGGTTTAATTGTAGATCGAAGTAGATTTTCATGTCGTGTTGATGAGTTCAAACTCAGGAAGATTAAGTGATATCATAGTAATTGTGGCTGCAAAAGGGTATAGCAAGACTCCAATTTGAGGCTAAGCAGGTGTACGTAGGTGTGTTCCTTATAATGTTGAGTAGAGAGTTTCTTTTCTACCACTGGGGTGTACGTGCTGAGTGAATTTGAATCTTGTTGAGAAAGTTGACTTGACTGTCAAGAGAAGAAATGCGAGCTTCGCGGATGATTGAGGTATTTTATGGTAGGTGTTACATGAGCTTGAGAAGAATTCTCGTTGAACTGCTGCGATATTATGGCAGCAATAGAGTATGGGTATTATGGGTTATCGAGTGTTTTAACCTATGGTTTTGATCCAAGTAGGGGAGCCTGCTATTGACAATTTAATTTAATGGTTATATGTTAAATATTAGTTATGGTCTGAGCCATACGTGTGGGTTAGTTATGATTGGCAGAGGTTGAGATCGAGGATGACTCGAGTAAGGAAATTCCTGGATGCAGGTTATATTGCACTTTATGAGTATATTAAAATCATAGGTATGAGTGAGTTGTAATTTGTGAATGATGTATTGTGCACGGAGTATGAATTTGACCAGTGGTGTTAAAGCAGGGTTAATTTTTTTTGAGTGTTGTTGTGCTAATGGGGCATGTGTCTTTCGGCCCGTTGGGCGGTACAATTTAGATTTGGGCAGAATGGATGACTCTCGAGAGGGTTCTAATGGATTCAAAATGTATATATGGCAATTGAAAAATTTTCGGATTCGTATATCGCTAAAATCGGTTATACATTGGATAGTGTCGGGACATGTAGTAATTTGTATGACTATGGATTCTACATTACAGTATAAGAAAGCAAAGAGGAACAATTTAAAATTCACATAAGGTCTTTCAGAGTGGGTGTCCCGGTTGTGGTATTTATGGGGGTGTTTAAGAAGAATACAATGGCTTATGGTCCTTCGGGCAGTGTGGTTTTATGTTAGGATGTCTTGTAGTGAGATTTGGCTAAGGATCGTGGAGTTCTGACAAGGATAAGTGTCAACTTGAGGGTAATTCAAAGAAACTTGAATAAAATAGGACAACTGGGTAGTTGTCTGGACCAGTATGGTAATGGTATGATCGGTTCTTTGGATAATTATGATGTGGTGAGGCTCTACAGATGTTTTGGTGGATAGATTCTTGGGTTTGGTGACTTGTGTTCCTTGGTCGAGTTAGAGGAATTCAGTTCTGATAGCTTGGTTATGCGCAAACGAATTTCAAAGTGTTTTCGATGGTTTCTACCACGGATTAAGATGGATATTTCCTACTGGTGTGAGGCGCATGTGGTGTATTATGATTTCCACCTGGATGGGAGTAAATGGAAGGTTTCTAACTAATCGGGTATGTATTTTGCTGGTGACTCAGATTTGATAATGAGATTCTTGTGTTTTTCACATGATGGCATGATAGATGTGGTGTGTTATGCGGGATTAAGATTTCCATGTACAAGGTGTCAGCTCAGTCTTGAAGGGAAGGTAACAAATTTTGGACAGAATGGTCAGTTTTAGATATTTAGATGAATTTCATAACTGCTCGGTAATCCTTGAGAAGGGTGCGCATTTCAGAGGGTGCATTGTGTTTTGACTTACAGATGTTCATCGGTATTGTGGTATTCGCTTGGTTGATCGACTGTTAATATTCAAATTTTTGCCAGGTGGCACAGAAGAATTATAGAAGTATTCCTCGTGGGATGATCGTGCATGAAAGATGTGTTAGTCATTCGAATGCTAGAGTTGGGATCACTTATGGTGATTATGTGTCCTATGAATTTGGAGACTGGGAGTTCTCAGAAGCATATTGTTTCAGGGTTACGGCCTGTTTGAGGTGAGTATTTTATTTAAACTCAGTGGAGACACTAGTTGCATTAACTAATTATGATAGCACACTTTGCACATGCCTACTCTATGGCGTGTTATTTATACCAGTCCAGGAGCGGGTGAATCTTATTTCATTTATCATATACATGTGTACTTATTTGATTGCTCCTGTATGATATGCTTGGACTGGAGGCATGTGACCATGCCCGACGATTTATGTTATTGGCATGTGAGTTGTCCGTGCGGATCCAGAAACTTATATTATAAGCACATGAGTTGTCTGTGCGGATCCAAACATTTATATTATTAGCACGTGAATTGTCTGTGTAGCACGTGAGTTGTCCGCGCAGATCTATATATTGATATCATTGACACGTGAGTTGTCCGTTTCACACGTGAGTTGTCCATACAGTGTGTGGAAACTATATTTCCTTGATCATTTATCTGATTTAATTTTCCTTCATTTCCTTTCCTCGACATGTTATGATATAATTTGAGCAGGGAATTTGAGGAATTGAGCACATGAACCTACGGTTATTCTTTTCACAAAATTTTAGGGTTGGTTGTAAATACTGGGTTGTGTTGGGTTTACATGTCAATAAAGTGGTTGTGTTTGATGAGATAAGGTCTTTGGGCCTAGAATGGGTACTATCAAGCTTGATTACGATGTGTTTGGAAGAATAATTGTAGAAATCGACTTAAATAATTGGCTATGGTTCTCGTTGAAAGAGGGAAAGCTCCCTGACTTGTTGATCAGATAAGTGGTTATGATATTTGGCATGTTTCTTCCATTATCAGTAGTGTATGAAGGTCTTGGAACGAGGTTTTGTTTGATATGGGGTTTAATACTAGTACCGGGTTGGTTTTGAGTAGTTACTATGATTGAGAATGGTGTTGCGAGTATGCGAGTTATGTAATATGTTATGTGATTATATCCAGAGTTATGGTTATGGCTTGATACAGATTGTTTAGACTTATACAGTGTGTAGATGTGAGATTCCGATCTTGTAAGAAATTCTGGTGTTGGAAATTGGGTTCTAATTTTTACGGACTAAGGTTAAAGTAATGATCTTCAATTATGTCGTGTTTTCAGGCCTATATATAATAGTGTGGCATGGGATCACCTCCGGGTACGTGCGTGGTAAGATGGCATAGCAATCTGAAGACTTAGGAATAACTCTTGGCACGTTCGAGGACGAACGTATGTTTAAGTGTGGGAGAATGTAACGGCCCAACTTGTCGTTTTGAACATTTACGCTCCTTCCAACTATTTGAAGTCTTGAATAGCTTCATATGATGTATTATGACGTATGTGAATCGTCGGTTTTGATTTTTAGGTGTTTCAGTATTAGTTCGGAAGAATGAATTTCATGTTGGAAGCTTAAATGAAAAGGGTTGACTGAAGTTTGATTTTTGTGCAAACAACTCCGAAGTGGAGTTTTGATGGTTCCAATAGCTCTGTCTGGTGATTTCGGACCTGAGTGTGACTTGGTATTTATTATGGATTATGTAGTTGAATTTGGCTTGAAATGGCGAAAGTAACAAATTTAAGGTTTGAAAGTTTGAACGGGAATTGGCTTTATTGATATCAGGGTCGGAATCCGATTCCAAAAATTATAACAGCTCCATCATGTCATTTATGACTCTTGTGCCAAATTTGAAGTCATTCCGAATTGATTTGATACGTTTCGGCACAAGATATAGAATTTGGAAATTTATAAGTTTGATTCGAGGTGCAATTTGCGATTTCGATGTTTTTATATGTGATTTGAGGCCTCGATGTCATGCCCCGAGCCTGGGGCCGAGACCGGCACCCAGTGCCTACCTATCCTTGCGTAGCACTTGCGACTAAAAGACTCTAAACATATAATGTCATACTTTGGCCATGGGCCACATTACAAGATAATGTGCAATGCAAAATATAAAACTGAATGGAGACCAACGCTGACTAAATGTCAACATAAAGCTGGGCCGGCAAGGCTGTCATAATTACTACAACTGACAAGCCAACAAAATATAAGTACAGGGCCTACAAGCCCAAGATACTGCACTAACTGACAGGATATGTCTACAAGCCTCTACTGATAGATATATTGTGATCGGAACAGGGATCCGACCTACCCATAACCTATCTACATATATACACAAGATTTAAACAAAACTTCTAGACCCGGCAACTCCGAAGGACAGGGAGCTTACTGCTAAAGCTGAACTCGGGCAACACCTACTGATGAGGTCTACCGTCTGTCTATCTGAACTTGCACGCATGAAATGCAGCGCCCCCAGAAAGGGACGTCAGTACGAAATAATGTACCGAGTATGTAAGGCAATATACTGAAAGCTGAAACTAAACTGATAATATAATAACTGAAAGCAACTGCAGGTCAAAGATAATCCGAAGATATGCTCACCAACTGATACTGACTATATTCTCTCAATATAGTAAGTAAAATAGTTGTCCGGCCTTATAAGACTCGGTATATGTATATAACTGCTCTGCCGTAGTAGGCTCACTAATAGGCGCTCGACCATACTAGGCTCTGTATCTCGGCCAACTGGGCTCGCTCATAGGTGCTCGGCCACAGTAGGCTCGGTATATAACTTTACCATCTGATCAGAGGTTGCCCAATAGGGGCCTGCCCATCGATTATAGCTCGATGGTAATGAAATTACTGTAGACTGTATATATAGACTCTCTGCTCTCTTGACAGAAAAAATGAAATACTCAATGAATATGAAGTCCCGATAAAGAGAATATTGTAACTTACAAAACTTGAAAAATATACGTAAATTCTAGGATATGAATTTTTCTTTATGCTTCATTATCAAACTCGTGTAATTACGAGATCATGCCAAAATAAAAAAAAGAGTTTAGCCTTAACATTCCTGGAGTAGGAAAATTCGTATGATGTTCTTGGAAAACGTTTCACCGTACTCCTTTAGAATCCCAAAATTTACGTTGCTAACAGTTCTCGTTAGATTTCTTTTGGTTGCAAGAATTCACGTCTTTGTTGAAAACTTGAAGAATGGATAACATTCTGCGGTGTTTATTCATGGCTATTGTTTCTAATTGTAAGAATGGCATATATTCAGATTGTAGGAATGGATAATGTCCAAATGAACCAAACTTGTATAAGATAAAACCAAATTTGAATGGCTTTACTTTACACATTAAAGTCTTGTTATCCTAGGTAGCCACCTTATCCAATTTGACCCTTAGTCATTTTTTTTGGTTAGCTCCTTGCTGCCACATTTTTTTGGGGGGGGTTTTTAGTCTTATGTCATAATTTATTAATTAATTTGGTAATGTCCCATTACCCTATAATTAACTAGTTACCCGTATAATGAAGAATTATCTCAAATTACTTAAAATACTACTCTTTTTAAATATAATTCATACATCATACTATTACGGTCATATGGTACCTTGTATGGTACTAGTTCATAAATATCGGGTATTATAGCTCGGACTGTATTTTATCCCAAATCGACAACCTTCAACGAAACTCGTTTCCTTTAATTCGGGTTTCCTTTATCTTCCATGGCACTTACATATCGCTTGTTTTAAATAGCATAAATATATTAACCTCAAGATAATCTCATCCTCGAGTCTATGTCAACTAACTGAAGACAAAACTTTAACATACGAGAATCGCGAGCTGTAACATCCTTCCCCCTTAGAAACATTCGTCCTCGAATGTCTACTCTTAGATACTTTGGAAATTTTTTTCCAAAGTCTCTTCCATACACTAGACTAAAACCAACCTGTACGCAGCCAGAAAACATACTATACATGCCACACATGGCCACTGTCTATAAATAGCAACACTTGGCTTCACACAACTGTCCATTATAAATTCTGAGAGTTAAAAATGAGAGTTTATCTGATGACCTACTTGCCTGAATAGAGTTGTGCTGAGGTATCCTACCTCGAGCCGTATCTTCAATTTTAAATAGGTGGGGGTATTTAAACTTCATTTCTTCCTCCGCTCCCCACTTCATCTCTTCCATATTCTTGCTCCTCCATAAAACCTTCACGGAGGCTATTTCTTGATTCCGTAGCTTGCAGATTTGTCGGTCTTGGATGGAAACCGGGATTTCCTCATATGATAAGTTCTCTGTAATCTATAAATCATCCGTGGGCACCACTTGGGTACAGTCTCCAATGCACTTCCGTAGCATTGATACGTGAAAAACCAGATGGACAGACTCCAATTTTGAGGGTCATTCTAACTCATATGCTACTTGTCCCACTCTCCGAATGATCCTATAAGGCCCAATATATCGTGGGATAAGTTTGCCTTTCTTGCCAAACCTCATCACACCCTTCATAGGTGACACCTTTAAGAATACCCAATCATTAACCTCGAACTCTAAATCTCGTCGCCGCATGTCAGAATATGACTTCTGACGACTCTGAGTTGTCAACATTCGCTCCCGGATGATCTTTACTTTTTCTATGGCCTGCTGAACCAGGTCTGGCCCATGTAACCCAGATTCTCCAACATCAAACCACCCTATAGGAGATCTGCACTTACGCCCATACAAAGCCTCGTACGGGGCTATCTGGATACTGGAGTGGTAACTTTTATTATATGCAAACTCGATAAAAGGTAGATGTTCGTCCCAACTTCTTTTAAAATCCAACACATATGCTCTTAACATATCCTCGAGCGTCTGAATTGTGCGCTCGACTTGCCCATCAGTTCGTGGATGAAAAGTTGTGCTGAGATTCACCTGAGTTCCTAGACCTCTCTGAAATGACCTCCAAAAATGTGATGTAAACTGGGCCCCACGATCAGATATAATAGATACTAGTACTCTGTGTAGTCTCACTATCTCCTTAATATATTATTTTACATAATCTTCTGTTGTATATGTAGATCTGACCGGTAGGAAATGAGCTGATTTTGTGAGCCTATCGACTATCACCCATATGGAATCGAACTTACGATGAGAACGAGGTAAACCCGTGATAAAGTCCATGTTTATCGCCTCCCATTTCCATGCCGGGATCTCTATAGTCTGCATTAGCCCTCCGGGATTCTGGTGCTCTATCTTCACCTGCTGACAACTAGGGCATTGAACGACATACTCAGCAATGTTCTTCTTCATATCGTTCCACCAATACATATCCTTAATATTATGATACATCTTCATCGACCCAGGGTGAATGGAGTACCACGAATAATGTGCATCTGACATAATCATGTCTCGTAGCTCTACTACATCTGGAACACACAAACGACCCCTGTATCTGAGAACCCCGTCTCCCTTGAGTTCTAGCAATGGCTTCTTCTGCTGGGGAACTCGCTTTCTCAACTCGACCAACTCTGGGTCCTCGTACTGCTTCTCCTTTACTTCATCTACGAGAGATGATTTTGCAGTATTTTGGAGTACACCTCCACCATTTCCAAATCTACTAACTGAACCCCAAACAAGCCAATTGATAAACCTATTTAGTTAATTGTCTTTTTTCGGCCTCTACATGTGTTAAGCTACCCATAGATCGGCGACTTAAGGCATCTGCTACAACATTAGCTTTTCTTGGATGGTAGATAATGTTAACATCGTAATCTTTCAGTAACTCAAGTCATCGCCTCTATCGTAAATTCAACTCTTTTTGCTTGAAGATGTATTGCAGGCTTTTATGATCTGTGAATACATCAACATGAACACCATATAAATAATGCTGACGTACCTTAAGTGCATAGACAACCACAGCTAATTTGAGTTCGTGGGTCGGATAATTCCGCTCGTGCTTCCTTAACTGCCTTGAAGCATACGCAATTACTTTCCCATGTTGCATCAAGACACATCCTAACCCGACACCTGAGGCATCATAGTACATGGCATAACCATCTGGACCCTCTGGAAGTGCTAGAACTGGTGCTGAAGTCAACCTATTTTTAAGCTCTTGGTAACTCCGCTCGCAAGCCTCCATCCACTAAAACTTAGTTGCTTTTTGCTTCAACTTCATTAATGGTGCCGAAAGAGAAGAAAAACCCTCTACGAACCTTCGATAGTATCCTGCTAAGCCTAGAAATCTATGAACCTCTGTTGGAGTGGTAGGTCTAGGCCATGATTTCACAACCTCAATCTTCTGTCTACCTTTATACGTCCATCGGATAACACGTGCCCCAAGAATGCTACAGACTTCAACCAGAACTCATATTTAGAAAACTTAGCATATAATTTACTATCACGGAGGGTTTGGAGTACCGCTCGCAGGTGGTCTGCATGCTCATCCTATGAATGTGAATAAACCAAAATATCATCAATAAAAACTATCACGAAGAGATCTAAATATGGTCGGAATAGGCTGTTCATCAAGTCCATAAATACGGCAGGTGCATTCGTCAACCTGAAGGACATGACAAGAAACTCGAAGTGGCCATATCGGGTCCTGAAAGCTGTCTTGGGGATATCTCTCTCCCGAACTCTAACCTGGTGGTACCCCGACCTCAAGTCTATCTTTGAGAAGCATCTAGCTCCCCACAACTGATCAAACAAATCGTCTATTCTTGGAATTGGATACTTATTCTTAATAGTTACCTTGTTCAGTTGCCTATAATCGATACACATCCTCAGCGAGCCGTCTTTCTTCCGCACAAACAGTACCGGTGCACCATAAGGTGAAGTACTGGTCCTGATGAAACCTTCCTCCAACAAATCTTTTAACTGCTCCTTCAACTCCTTCAGTTCGGCATGTGCCATTCTATACGGAGGGATCAATATTGGTTGAGTTCCCGAAGCAAATCGATGCCAAAATCAATCTCTCGCTCTGGGGGAATACCTGGAAGTTCATCTGGAAATACGTCTGCGTACTCTTTTACTACTGGAATAGGCTGAAGTGTAGGTATCTCAGTATCTATATTTCTAACTTTCACAATATGATAAATGCACCCTTTTGCGATCATTTTGCTCACCTTCATATAGGAAATAAATCTACCTCTGTTTGTTGTTGTATTACCTACCCACTCAAGGACTGGCTCACCCGGAAAATACAATCTAGCTATCTTTTCTTGACAATCAATTGTGGCATAACAAGCTGCCAACCAGTCCATGCCCATGATAGCATCAAAGTCCAAAATCTCTAGCTCAACTAGGTCGGCTGAGGTCTGACGACCACAAACTGATACCGTACAACCTCGGTAAACCCGTCTAGCCATAATCAATTCTCCGACCGGTGTAGATACCGCAAAAGGTTCACTTAGTATTTCAGGCACTATACCAAACTTCCCCGCGACAAATGGGGTAATACACGATAAAGTAGATCCTGGGTCTATCAAGGTACAAGCATTGTGAGAGAAAATGGTCAACATACCTGTCACTACATCTGGTGAGGATTCCTAGTCATGTCGACCCGCTAACGCATAGCTACAATTCTAGTTACTACCTGAACTGAAACCTCTACCTCTTCCCTGACCTCTACAAGTCGAAGGCTGAGATTTGCGCCCTGAAGGATGCACGGACATAAATGATCCTGTTGCTGAATTCATTGGTTGCACCATACCCCCAGAATCTCTATTTGGGCAATCTCGCATCATATGCCCTGGACATCCACATGTATAACAAGCATCAGAACCAGCTCAGCATTGGCCCAAGTGTCCTCTACCGCAGATGGCACACCGCAACGAAAATGTCCATGCCTGCCCCGAACCTCGATGTCGTTGTAAACTTGACACTTGGGAGCTTTCACCTAGTCCTGACTAGTATAGCGGTCATACCTGTAACCCTGTAGCTGAGGTGGCGGAGGTCTAGGTGGTCGTTCGAAGTACTAGGGCCTGTAACTACCCTGAGACTGCTCATGAGACCTGGCAAATCTCATCCTCTTATGCTGCTATGAGTCGATCCTCTCCGTACCCTTCTATAAACATGTGAATTCTATCTCGCATAGTAGTAACTATGGATGGTGCATATCTGGCCAATGAGTCAAAACGAAGACTTTGCTCTCGAACACTCATATTGCCCTACTTGAGGGCTAGAGACTGATCGACTGGGGCATGTCGAATCACTCACGGTAAGTACTGGTCAAGGAAGGCATGGGAAAAATTCTCCCAAATAGCAGGAGGTGCATCACATCCCCTGGACCTTTCCCATCCCTCGTACCAAAGGATGTCTATATATCAGAGTCGAAAAGCTTCTAGCGCAACTGCCTCTTTCTCCGTGGCATGCATAACCCAAAGATCATGTGAAACTGATGTATGAAATCCTACGAGTCCTCCTCTAATCTGTCCCCGTGAACTCTGGGGGACTCAAAGAAATAAACTCCGGGAACCTTGAACTCCCAGATCCCTTAGAAGGTCCTGCACTAGCGGATGCCCTAGCCTGTTGTTGGGTAGCTACAATTGTGCCAACAAATGCACCGCACTCCTTAAGTCCTGATCTGATGGAAGTGGAGGGGGAAATAAATGCGCGGTCTCCCTAGAAATCTCCTCAGGTGGCGGAGGAGCCGGTAATGGCTGGGTAGGGGTCTCTCCCTGGGCCTCATCTACTAGGGGTACCCTGCTAGTCCCCTCACCTACTGATGTTTCTCTCCTTTGGCTAGCCATAGTCTTCCTAGTTACCGTCATCTATGCATGCAAACACCAATACATAAGTTTAACTCAAATTTCCTATAACTCAGTGCTACAACACGATTTAGATTCGAAAGAAGGGTAACCAACTCCTAGATGCCATGTAGTCCCCTGATTATATAATGTGGTGCACCACACATTTATAAACAAGACCCTACTAGACACGGCTTGTAGACTCCCTAGGACAAAACTGCTCTGATACCACTTTTGTCACGCCCTGAGCCTGGGGGTGAGACCGGCACCTAATGCCTCACCTATCCTTGCTTACCACTTGCGACTAAGAGACTCTGAACATGTAATGTCATACTTTGGCCATGGGATACATTACAAGATAATGTGCGATGCAAAATATAAAACTGAATGGAGACTAACGCTGGCTAAATGTCAACATAAAGCTGGGCCGGCAAGGCTGTCATAATTACTACAACTGACAAGCCAACAAAATATACGTACATGGCCTATAAGCCCAACATACTGCACTAACTGACAAGATATGTCTACAAGTCTCTACTAATAGATATATTGTGATCGGAACAGGGCCCCGACCTACCCATAACCTATCTACATATATACACTAGATGTACATAAAACTTCTAGACCCGGCAAATCTGAAGGATGGGGAGCTTACCACTAAAGCTGAACTCGGGCAACACCTAATGAGGAGGTCTACCCGCCTGTTTGTCTGAACCTGCACCCATGAAATACAGCGCCCCCAGAAAGGGACGTCAGTACGAAATAATGTACCGAGTATGTAAGGAAATATACTGAATGTTGAAACTGAACTGATAATATAATAATTGAAAGCAACTGCATGTCAAAGATAATCTGAAGATATGCTCACCTGCTGATACTGACTCTATTCTCTCAATATAGTATGTAAAATAGTTGTCCGGCTTTATAAGGCTCGGTATATGTATATAACTGCTCTGCCGTAGTAGGCTCGCTCATATGCACTCGGTCATACTAGGCTCTATATCTCGACCAACTGGACTCGCTCATAGGCGCTCGGCCATAGTAGGCTCGGTATCTAACTTTACCATTTGATCAGAGGTTGCCCAATAGGGGCATGCCCATCGATTATAGCTCGAGGTTAATGAAATTAATGTAGACTGTATATATAGACTCTCTGCTCTCTTGACAGAAAAAAGGAAATACTCAATGAATATGAAGTCTCGATAAAGAGAACATTGTAACTTACAAAACTAGAAAAATATACGTAAATTCCAGGATATGAATTTTTCTTTGTGCTTCGTTATCAAACTCGTGTAATTACGAGATCATGCCAAAATGAAAAAAAGAGCTTAGCCTTAACATTCCTGGAGTAGGAAAAATTCGTATGATGTTCTTGGAAAAGGTTACACAGTACTCCTTTAGAATCGCAAAATTTACGTTGCTAACAGTTCTCGTTGGATGTCTTTTGGTTGCAAGAATTCACGTCTTTGTTGAAAACTTGAAGAATGGCTAACGTTCTGTAGTGCTTATTCATGGCTATTGTTTCTAATATTAAGAATGGCATATATTCAGATTCTAGGAATGGCTAATGTCCAAATGAACCAAACTTGTATAAGATAAAACCAAACTTGTATAAGATAAAATCAAACTTGAATGTCTTTACTTTACACGTTAAATTCTTGTTATCCTAGGTAGCCNAATACTACTCATTTTTAATATACTTCATACATCATACTATTACGGTCATATGGTACCTTGTATGTACTGGTCCATAAATATCGGGTATTATAGCTTGGACCGTATTTTATCTCATATCGGCAACCTTCAACGAAATTCGTTTTCTTTAATTCGGGTATCCTTTATCCTTCATGGCACTTAATTATCGACTGTTTTAAATAGCACAAATATGTTAACCTTAAGATAATCTCATCCTTGAGTCTATCTATGTCAATTAACTGAAGACGAAACTTTAACATACGAGAAACGCGAGATGTAACACTCGAGTAAGTCCGTGTGAGGTTATTGAATGGTACATTCGATAGGGGTCTCGAGAGGCTCGGGTAAGTTTCAGATAAGTTTTGGACTAAGTTGAATTTTGGCTGGGTTGCTGGTTCAGGTGTTACTCACCTGCGACTGGTATTGCGCACTTATGATGGTCGCATAAGCGAGCCCATGAGCACAGAAGCGATGAGCACTATTGGGCATAAATCTGCAAATGCGGAGCTTTCGTCGCATCTGCAAAGGCGCAGACACGGACACTCCATCACAGAAGCAGAATTGGATTGTTGGTGAGGGGTCGCAGATGCTGAAATATTTGCGCAGAAGCGGGAAACTGATCGCAGAAGCGATGGCAGCTGAATTGGGCATGTTCGCAGAAGCGGAGGCTGAGTTGCATGTGCGAGTCTACAGAAGCGAAAACTGGTTCGCAGAAGCGAACACGCTTGGCAGACCTATAATTCGAGGTCTTTGGTCTCTTTCTTCATTTTCGAATTTTGGAGCTCGGTTTGAGAGACTTTGGAGAGGAAATTTCCCACACGACTTGGGGTAAGTATTCTTGACTAACTTGTGATTATATTTTAGGAACTAATCTTTGTTTTCGGCACTAGATTATTGATTTTTAAAGATAAATTGGAGGAATTGTCTATAGTTTCATAAAACGAATTTTCGAGATTTGAATGTTTATTCGGAATCGGATTTGAGTTGAACTAGTATAGTTGGACTCGTAACTGATTGGGTTGTCAAATTTTGTGATTTTTGTCGGATTCCGAGATGTGGGCCCCATTGTCGACTTTTTTAGCGGAGTTGGGAATTTTTCTAAATTGTTAATTGTAATTATTGGAGTATATTTTGATTAATTTGCTCATTTTTTGATTAGTTTCGAATCATTTATCTTTGGAATTGAGGAGATAGGAAGGCGTTCGGAGGTTGATAAGCGCAGAAAGAAATTCCTAGAGTATTATTTGGCTTGCTCAGTATTGGAATCGGTATGTTCGAGGTAAGTAACACTTCTAAACTTGGAGCGGAAGGTATGAACCCTGATTATACATGTTACGTGATTTGTTTGGAGGTGACACACATGCTAGGTGACGGGCGTGTGGGCGCGCACCATAGAAATTAAGACACGGTATATTTCCGTAAATCTGTGAAGCCAATTGACTTGTATTTTTCATGTGTTAAAGAAACTGAGCTTTGACTCATGTTAGAAATCATGCTTAGGCAAATTCTGGTATTATTGGGGCCCACTGAGGTTATTTCTGTTGTCGAATTATAATTTCGTACTCAGTCATGTTCATTCATTGCATACCATATCTCAGTCTCTGTTGCTATTTATTGATATATCATATCATCTTGGGCTAGTTTCATGACATTATGATCCCGAGAGACTGGAGAGATTGATGACTGAGTGAGGCCGAGGGTCTGATTGTGAGTGATATTTATGGGATCGGGTTGCATAACGGAGCATATTTTATTGATTTATGCCTGGATTTGGCTTATTATAGCGATTGGGTTGAATGAGCCCCTCCAGAGTCTACACCCCCCGCAGTGAGCGCAGTTGATATTACATTGAGGGATGGATCTTCCTTGGGCATGTATCTTCCCTGATTACTTGTATTGAGGGATGGATCTTACCTGAGCATGGATCTTGCCTGATTATTTATATTGAGGGATGGATCTTCCCTGGGCATGGATTTTGCCTAATTATTTATATTGAGGGATGGATCTTCCCTAGGCAGAATTGCCCTGTACAATACTGAGTGATTGAATGTCAGTTATTATGTGTGTGTGTGTGTGGGGGGGTGTATATATATATATATATATATATATATAATGGATCTTTTATGGGCTGGATTGGCCATATACTGTGAGATTGAGTACTCTGAGAGTGTGAGTACAGGAGTTCATCATTATGATGAATTGCATTAGACATTCATACTTGATATGTAGGCATATAGAAGTATTTTTCCTCATGCCATGTGATAATGAAATTTCTTATCTGTCGTTAAAAGTTTTTAGAGAAAAAAATCACAAATTTCAGACTTACTCATATTTTCGGTGACTTTCGTCAAAAGATTTGAGTTTTTCTGTTATATTGAAAATAAAATATTTATTTTCCGAAATTTTATACGAACTGAGCATTTTATTATTGAGTTATTACTTGTGATGCTTTAAATTGTATTGTTATGAGATGTAATTAGTTATTGGAGTTGGACTTTGACCTTTGTCCCAACTCAACACTACTTTCAACCTAAGGTTAGGTTTGTTACTTATTGAGTACATGGGGTCAGTTGTACTCACCTTGCATGCAGATTGCTGATGTTGTTGTGTATGGCGGAAGCTAGCATAGAAGATGTACCTGCGATCCGGTCATAGCTCCTCTTGTTCATGGTAGCTTTAGAATTTTTAATTTCTTCATGTATATTTCAAAAAGATGTCGTATTTTATTTCATACCAACTTTGTAAATACTAAATCTTAGAATATCATGCTTTGTATTACCAGTCCCACGACTAGTTGGATTTTGGGTTGTGACAAAATCGTAATGGAGGAATGCATATTTAAATCGCAACTAATGAATGCATTTTATAAGCTGCAACTGAAGAATGCGTTTTATTAATCGCATTTTCGCATTTATAAATAGCATTTATTCAACATGTTTCCCCTTTTTTAAAACTATTGTGTTTTACACACCCAACTTTGCTTTAAAATTAAACTCCACTCTCAACTTTAAACGGTAGATACCCCTTTTTCCCTTTTTCTTTTTAGAAACTAAATTATGGAGCTTTTTACGGGTGAATTCCTTAGATTCTCTCTTTTAAGAATGTCAGTTTGACATGTAATCAATATTTCCAAAGTAATTGAAAAAAGAGTCATAACTTACAATATCTGTAACTAACAATAACAAAATAACAACTTAAAGCTAAAAACTAGCTATACTACAGACTTGGTCAACACTAAATAGGACTGATTTTGTACAACTTTAACACCCTCTCGAAATCAGCTCTCATTATCTTAACCATGCCTAGTTGATAGCAGAAACTTTCAACCTTGTTGACACTTAAACCTTTTGTGAACATGTCTTATTTGATGTTCCGTTTTAACATGCTCCAAAACAATTTCTCCTTTCAACATTTTTCCCTGATAAAGTGATAATGTATTTCCACATGCTGAGTCCTTGCGTGGAAAACTGGATTTTCAGCCAAACAAATTGCTGACTGATTGTCACAGTACAAGGGAATCGCATAGCCTACTGGTTGTTGTACATCTTTCATCAACTGCATAATCCATGTACTTTCTTGAGGTGCAACTGTTGTTGCCCGATATTCTGCTTCTGTTGTTGTTAAAGATATGGTTGGTTGCCTTTTGTTGTACAAAGAAATTTCTCCAACTCCAAGCTTAAACACAAATCTAGTAGTTGAGCGACGAGTATCGTGGTCTCCTGCATAGTCCACATCACAGTACCCTACTAACTTGCAACCGTCACCTTTCTTGTACAAAAAACCATAATCAATTGTACTTCTTACATATCTTAGCATTCACCGAACAACCTCCATATAATTCTTCTTTGGATTGTGCATGTAACGACTCACTAAACCAATTGCAAAAAAAAAAAAAAAACAGGCCGAGTTTGAGTTAAATAAATCAGATTCCCTACCAATTGTTGATACATCGTCACATCTTCTAAATCCGTCCCTTTGTGCGCACACATCTTGGCATTTGGTTCAATTGGTGTTGCAATTGGCTTGCATCCCAGCATTCTGAATTTCTTCAACAAATCTCTGGAATACTTTTGTTGATGAAGAAAAATTCCTCCTTGAGTACGATCAATCTCCAGGCCAAGAAAATGCTTGAGTTGTCCAAGTTCTTTCATGTGAAACCGAACATATAAATTCTCCTTTGTTTGGAGAATTTCATCTTCATTATCACCAGTTATGATCAAGTCGTCGACATATTTTATCACTATAGCTAGCGTTCCTCCATTGACTTTGACAAACAAACTTGAATCTGCAGATGTAATAAAATAACTACTTTGAATTAAAAATTCAGTAATTTTACCATACCATGCCCTTGGTGATTGCTTTAATCCATAGAGAGTCTTCCTTAGATTACAAACATATTCAGGATGTTCTTGGTTATGGAAGCCCATTGGTGAACCATGTAAATTTCCCGATCCACTTCTCCATGTAGAAACACATTTTTTACATCCATCTGCCACAAATTCCAATCTTTGCTAGCAGCAAGTGCAAGTAAGACTCGCACTGTTGTAAACTTTGCAACTGGATTGAAAGTTTCATCGTAGTCCAAACCATATTCTTGAGTAAATCCTCGAGCTACAAACGAGCTTTATGCCTCTCGATCGACCCATTTGTGCAACGCTTTATTTTATAAATTCATCTACAAGATATACGCTTCATATCTTTTGGCTTTAGCACAAGCTCCCAAGTTTGATTTTGTTTTAATGCTGCAATTTTCTATTCCATAGCATTAGTCCACCTTGGATCTTCAAGTGCTTCTTCAAATGTCACAGGTTCTATCGCATCTGCTTCTACTACTGTGGCAGCATTGGCATACTTTGAGTTTGGCTTTCTGGTCCTTATTGACCTTCTGAGTGTGGGTGGTGCAGCTGCACTACTAAGCTCTCCTTATTCACCTGGTTGTTGGTATACACCAGATTTTCAAGGACTTTGAGTCACGTCTTGTTCAACACTACCTTCAAAAGTTGCACCTTCAGCTTCATCTACACTCAACTGAATCTGGGATGAGTCTAACACATCCTTGAAAACATCTGAGTCGGGCAACACTTCTTTATCTGAAGACCACCATAAAAAAGTTTCATCAAATACTATATTTCGACAAGTGTAACACTTTTCTGTTGTTGGATCACAACATCGCCACCCTTTTCTTTGACTGTCATAGCCCACAAAAATACACTTGACAGCTTTCTTGCCCATTTTGCTACGGAGATGATCTGCTATAAAAATGTAGCACACACATCCAAACGCTCGCAAATAACTGACATTATCTTTCATATTCCACAACTTTTCAAAAGGTGAAAGAAAATTTAACCTTTGTTGAGGAAGTCTATTGATCACAAAAGTTGCAGTCTTCATTGCGTATGCCCAAAACTGTCCTGGAACATTTTTCGCGTGAAGCATACTCCGATAGATTTCTACTAAGTATTTGCTCTACCTTTCCTCTATGTCATTTTGTTGCGGTGTGTTTACATATTGGAAGTGATGACGTATTCGACACTCTCGAAGGAAGTCAACAAACTCGTTTGAGGTATATTCCCCACCATTGTCAGTTCGCAAGCAAAGAATACTTATGCTTCAACATCCTTTTTGAACTCTTTGAACTTTACAAACAAATCAGATTTTTCCTTTAAGAAATAAATCCACACATACCTGGAAAAATCATCAATAAAGGTCACCATATATTTCATCCCACCAACGGACACTTGCTTGATAGGTCCGAATACATCCGAATGAATTAATGCTTGCGGTTCCTCAGATCTAAATTTGGACTCTTCAAAAGGCAACTGATGCGCTTTACCGTATTGGCAGCCGACACAAACGGTGTTTGTTCTTACTTCTAGTTGAGGAGGATCCCTGATCATTGATTTTTTCATCATCACACTTAGCTTGGAATAACTCACGTGACCCAATTGCATGTGCCACAAATCTGCAGTCTCATTCTTTCTAGTCTTTTTTACATATGCTGACTCTGTAGACATTAAATAAACTGACTATGATTTACGTCACTTCATAATTGGATTTTCTAAGTTCCTGAGATCACGATATACCATCACATCATGAGGACCGAATAGAACATAGTTTCCAGATGATGTTAATTGTGATACTGAAAGCAAGTTTTTCTTCATACCTGGAACATGATAAACATGATCAAGTGAGATCTGGCTGGAACTTTGTTGAGGAGAAACTATCATCTTACCAATGTGAGCAATCGGTAGCCTTGAATTGTTGGCCTTCACCACAACACGACTTCCATTGTATGCTGTAAAGTTCTGCAACTTTTGCTTATCACCCGTCATATGATTTGCACAACCTGAATCAACGATCCAATCGTTCTCATGATCAATTGATTCAGATATCGTTGTTGTGAGGGCTAAATCTTACTCTTCTATATCAAAAAATGCTTTAGCATCCCAATCATCTTCACTTTTCTCATTTGAATATGATGTAGCAGTATTACTCTCCACAGACTTCTTCTTGGACCGAACCAAAACTAAAAGCCCAAATAGAATCCAGAAATGAGAAAATTCCACCCCAAAACCTTGAAGAGTTCTTGAAGGAATAAACATATTTCTTCCTATTACTTTTGGAATGATTCTGATCTTTTTATGTTTTCAGAATGCTTTTGCAGCTAAGAGAGTATTCTTTTTTTTAGTGTGTCCAAAAAAGATCAGATCATCCCCTTTTAATGATAAAAAGTGTGTGTATATATAGGGGTATTTGGGGATAGGATATACTTAGCATATTCCTTATCCAATAAACTGAAAAAATACAAATGCAGCTGTCAACCTTTTCTTTAGGGACATCTGCCCTCATTCTAGAAAATTCTAGCCTTTACAATTACTATTTTATCCCAAAAAAAATCTGATTCCTAGTTTTAGAAGGTTCTTGGGTTGTTACACCCAAGATTCCTTCACCTATGATTTTTCAAAACTCCCCTTGAGCGTGAATTTCCATCTCCATGAAAATTGCTCTTTTTAGAACTACCAGCAGTATGTTGCTTGAAGTTCTTGTTTTGTTGGTGTGGAGAGCTTCTTTTTCACTCTTCATTGAAGCTTCTACCATTTGCTTCTCCATGGCTTCTTGGCCAGCGAGCAAATTTTCGAACTCCACAAGTGATGGTTGATTTGGCCATCCTTGTACTGCAGCAACAAACCTCTATATTCAGGCCTCAAACCATGGATAATTATTCTTTTTATCCTGGTTTCCTCAATTGGAGCAGTTGAATCTAAATCTGAAATCTCACGGCATATCGACTTTACTTTATGGAAGTACTGGGGAATCGTCATATCACATTGAGCTATTGATAAAAGCTCATTCTCTAAAAGTTGCAGCCTTGCGTCATTCTTCTTTGAGAAAAGTGCAGCAAGTGTGTCACATGCTTAGTTTGGCATTTTAGCATCACGGACATGCTCCAACACATCTTCTTCGATTGTTGTTTTGAGAGCAAACATTGTTTTGCCTGCTTTGATCCTCCACTTCCTCAAGGTTCCATTCTCATCCTCCGCCTCTGGTTGTGTAATTTCACTTCCTCCACTTCCCAAAGATCTTGGCCCTGCATATAAGACATCATACATGTTGCCCATGTATTGTAATTCTGATTATTGAGCTTTTTGATTCCACCAACTACTTGAAGGTCAATCATTATGATGGCTCTAGCTCTGATACCAAATGAAGAATCAAAATAGAATTGCAAGCTCAATATTAGAAAGAATAACTGGAAGTAGAACTGAAATTTTTGTGGTAGAAAATAGGTGGATGGTTTATTCAATTCACTGATGGCCTTATATAGGCTTATAAATTAGCTTGAACCAGTTATTCCACTAAACAAACTCTCCTACACTTTAGGAAAAGATATCTGCAACTCTAAAAACTAGAAAATTTTTTACAACTAACAATAACAAAATAACAATTTAAAGCTAAAAACTAGCTATACTATAGACTTGGTCAACACTGAATAGGACTGATGTTGTACAACTTTAACATATATATCGCAAGAAAATTTGACTCTTCATTCACTTAGATTGAAACAAATAAATATAGAAGACTAACAAAACAATCAGAGGGTTTAGGAGATTTTCTTTGAAGTTCAGGAAATTATTCTTAAGTTCATGAAAAAATCATGAAGTTTGAAGTTCATGTGGCAGTTCAAACTTTACAAAGTTCTTGAAAGTTTGTGTGACTATTTTCAATTATTTAGTCGCATTTTTAAGTTGTGTCTCTTTTTAACTTCCTTAGAAATACTGACTATATTCTAAACAACATCCCTAAAAGGTACCTTACATGGCATCATTTTTCATGCTTTGTACGGATCATTGTGGATTAGGCCTAAATAATTTATTCACGATAAACCGATATGAATCTAAGGGACCCAATATGGCATTTAATGGAGCATTATAGTAAAAGAAATTTCATTTAGGGATCCTTTTGGTTCACTTACACTTCTTTTGCAAAATTATAATGTAAGAATTTGTTTATGCAGTGACTGACAACAAAGAAATTGCTATATAGTAAATAATAAATTATTAGTTATTGGAGTTGGACTCTGACCATTGTCCCAACTTGTCACTACTTTCAATCTAAGGTTAAGTTTGTTACTTATTGAGTACATGAGGTCGGTTGTACTCACCTTGCGTGCAGATTGTTGATGCTAATGTTGTTGTGTATGGCGGAAGCTAGCATGAAAGATGTACCTGCGATCCGGTCATAGCTGCCTCTTATTCATGGTAGCTTTAGAATTTATAATCTATTCATGTATATTTCAAACAGATGTTGTATTTTATTTCATTCCAACTTTGTAAACACTAAATCTTAGAAGCTCGTAATTTGTACTACCAGTCCCACGGCTAGTTGGATTTTGGTTTGTGACGAAATTGTAATGGAGGAATGGATGTTTAAATCGCAACTGATGAATGCGTTTTATAAGCTGCAACTGAAGAATGTGTTTTATTAGTCGCATTTACCGAATGCTTATTAATCGCATTTATAAATAGCATTTATTCAATATGTTTCCCCTTTTTTAAAACTATTGTGTTTTACGCACCCAACTTTGCTTTAAAATTAAACTCCACTCTCAACTTTAGACGGTAGATACCCCTTTTTTCTTTTTTTTTAGAAACTGAATTATGGAGCTTTTTACGGGCGAATTCCTTAGATGCTCTCTTTTAAGAATGTCGTTTGAAATGTAATCAGTATTTCCAAAGTAATTGAAAAAAAGAATAACTTAACAAAGTGGCAGACGCTTCTTTTTTCCATGCTTGTATGCATAGTCAAGAAAAATAGTGGATATGGAGTTGTTTATGAGGGTGAATTACAAAGTTCTTGAAAGTTTGTGTGATTATTTTTCAATTATTTTGTCGCATTTTTAAGTATTTTATTTTTTAAACTTCCTTATAAACATTGACTACATTCTAAACGACATCCCTAAAATGTATATGATATCATTTTTATGCTTTGTACGGAGAATTATTGTGGATTAGGCCTAAATAATTTATTCACGATAAACCGATATGAATCTAAGGGATCCAATATGGCATCTAACGGAGCATTATAATTAAGGAATTTCATGTAAGGAGAATCCTTTTGGTTCACTCACACTTCTTTTGTAAACTTATAATGTAAGAATTTGTTTATGCAGTGACTGACAACAAAGAAATGGCTATATACTCATTATTAAAAGAGATTAGACTGAAGTCGTAATGAGTACAGATGAAGCGAGCTAATTATAGAAATGAAAAAATAAAGTACAAAACGCTTTCTAAATGTAAATTCAATTTATTTTGCTATCAAAGAGGAGAAGAATTGTTTGGGAAAGATCAAAGAGTGTTCCAAAATCCAAAACCTATCAAAGTTGAATAATTGTTTGTGAACCTTTTTTCATAATTCAAACAGATTTCGCCTTTAATTTCAAAACTTATCCAAAAAATATTTTATAAAACCTTTTTTCATAATTCAAACAGATTTCGCCTTTAATTTCAAAACTTATCCAAAAAATATTTTATAAAACCTTTTTTCATAATTCAAACAGATTTCGCCTTTAATTTCAAAACTTATCCAAAAAATATTTTATAAAACCTTTTTTCATAATTCAAACAGATTTCGCCTTTAATTTCAAAACTTATCCAAAAAATATTTTATAAAACCTTTTTTCATAATTCAAACAGATTTCGCCTTTAATTTCAAAACTTATCCAAAAAATATTTTATAAAACCTTTTTTCATAATTCAAACAGATTTCGCCTTTAATTTCAAAACTTATCCAAAAAATATTTTATAAAACCTTTTTTCATAATTCAAACAGATTTCGCCTTTAATTTCAAAACTTATCCAAAAAATATTTCACAATATTTTCACAAAAGAAGTAACCCAAGCACTTTATCGTCAAAAGCTTGACAAATCTCATACATATTTTTCCAAAATGGAATTTAAATAGGTAAAAGAAATCATTATCCAAAAGAAAAGAAATCAAAACTTAAGATTTTTTGACAGAGATTGAAAAGTAATGGCATAGCATTAGATTGCAAAACAATCAGTTTAGGGCCCTATGGGCCAAAACTCAAGCTCAATAAATGTTCATGGGCCGTGCAGAAAAAAAGCGTAAAAATGACATTATGTAGCTGCTCTAAAGGGCTACTATTTAGGAATTAGCTAATGTGTCTTGAATTTTTGTTTTCCAATTCAATTTTTTTTGGGATAAAAATGTTTTGAATTGTTATGATATTAAGATTTTTAGTTTAAATTTTCAAGATAAAATCAGTACTGACTAGTTCCTGAATAGCATCCGTAGAAATGACAGTTTGTGTACTTTGCCCGAAATATTGACACTGGATAACATGTAAGAGGAATTGGCAAATTATTGGCCATAAATAATTTTGGTAAGACTGACCCAAAAAAATGGAAATTATATTGCCAAATTTAGAAAAATCTGCGTCCTACCTATTCTCTCTCTATACCCCCTCCTATATATATATATTATGGATCGATTTGCATGCCGCAACAATATTTGATCGGGTTGACAACAATATTGGATCGGATTGCATGCCGCAACAATATTGGATCGGGTTGCACGCCACAACAATATAGTGATTGAGTTGAAGGAGCCCCCCCTCCCCCCCCCCCCCCCCATAATCTACGTATCTTTTTCTTTTCTCTCTCACCCTTTCCCTCCTTATATTTCTTCTTTGATCTCTTCTCTTTCGCTCTCATAGTCTAGAAAAACTTTTTGTAAATTATGCAGAAAAATAAGTGGGATGAAAGGTAAGATTGATTTCACATAAGAGAATCAAAAGCAAACTAAAAGAGAGAAAATATAGTTCAACTTTATTTTTTTTCTCTCTTCTTTTTTTTTTGGTTGGATTGAACAAGTGGGTGCGGTTGAAATTGGTTGAAAAAAATTAGATGAGGCTATATATAAAATTTGAGTAAGATTAGAAGTGATTTAGACTGGTTTCAGGTAAACCTAAAAATCCAACCACGATATGTGTATCACATTGTATATTGTGTATATCACGCACAATTTTTATGGGCGTCTGTATATATTACTTTGCATATCGTGTATACAACACAAATATTTTTGGACGGCCATGTATATATCACATTGTACATCGTGTATGTAACATAAATTTTTATGGATATACATAGATACACATGATGTACATGAGTTATCACTGATGTACAAAAAGACATACACCGAATACAATAGGGGATACACATGTGGAGTCGTCTTGATCTTGAGTTTTCAATCTAAAATGTATTATACAAAGAAGAAAAATAAAATTTTGATATACACATTATTATTATGTTATACATTGTGATATACAAATAATATAATTATTATTGTGTTATATATATGGATATGTAGATTTAAAAACGAGAGAAATAATTTTTAAAAAATTGGGAGTTTTCTCGGATACTAATGAAGGAAATGAAACCTAATTTTTAGGATGATGGTTGTTACGAGAGACGAGAGAAGAGAGAGAGAGAGAGAGAGAGAGAGAGAGAGAGAGAGTTTTAAATATTTTTTTCTATTTTTAAGTAAAATATTTTTGATGGGGCTTATTTTTAGGATGGTGGTTGAACAATTAGAAGAGACAGAATAATTTTAGGCTTTCATATGCCAAAGTTTTTTAATAGGGGGATTTGCAGTCATACTCTATATTTGTGCCAAAGTTTTTTAATAGGGAGATTTGCAGTCGTACTCTATATTTGTGCCACCTTTTAACTTGTACCCTATTTTTAAAAATTATTGATTTGGTAGCCAGCTGACAAAAAATCCGTAATAATAATGACAATTACACCCCTGACAAAAGATATAAAACCTGCATCACACATTAATCGCGTGATCTGCAACCTCATTCGTGAAAAAAGATCTCCTCCTCTCCTCTCAGCAGCTTTATCAAAAAAATAGAAACTTATCCAGATTCATCTTCAAAATCACACTTGCGTGAAGTTGTTTCATGTTGAAGCTAAAACTTCATGCTACCATAGCATGAAGTTGATTCACATTGAAGCTAAAAGTTCATGCTAATGCATGCTGAAGTTATATATCCTACAGTCTACAGTTTTATCCGAAACATCAGTCTAAACATGCTGAAGTTTTTTAGTTCATTTGCTAAAACTTCACACTAAACATGCTTAAGCTTTTGTCTTGCAGTATGTGATTTCTAATGAGTTTTTGCTATGCATGCTGAAGTTATTTAGTTCATTTGCTAAAACTTCAGACAAAACTTGCTGAAGTTATTTAGTGCATTTGCTAAAACTTCAAATTAAACATGCTTAAGTGTTTTAGTTCATTTGCTAAAACTTCAGACTAAACATACTTAAGTTTTTGTCTTGCAGTATGTAATTTTCTAAAGAGTTTTTGCTAATGCATCATGAAGTTATTTAGTTCATTTGCTAAAATTTCATACTAAAACATGCTGAAGTTTTGTAACGCAGTTTACAGTTTTGTTCTGAGTTTTATCCGAAACTTCAATCTAAACAAGCTGAATTTTTTTAGTTCATTTGCTAAAACTTCAGCCTAAACACGCTTAAGTTTTTGTTCTGCAGTTTGTCAATAGTCTTTTATTAAAGAAGGGCAAAATCGTCTTTTAAAATACCTTTAACAAAAAAATGGGTACATATGCAAACGAAAAAAATAAAACGGGTATAAGTTAAAAGGGGGCGGCCAAATAGGACGCGCCATATAATTTTTACTTTTTTATGCCGATTGTTGGACTTAATTGTCATGCCATGCTAAATCCCCAAACTTAATGGCCCAAAACTCGTTAAGTTCTTTGTTATTTCTGCTTCAGTGATATATATTCTTATTGGAAGTAACTCATTTTGTTCAACTTTTGAAATATAATTTTCTGTACCAGTGATCTTGAAAATAGGATCAACGAAAATAGAGGCACTTTATATTCCAACTTTTTTTTTTGTTAAAAACATATTTCTTTTTACATTATTTTTCCTGAATGTGTTGGCTAGAAGATTACAACATCAATATTTTGCTCACATATCTGAACATTACCATTGTTAAAATACAAAAAATGGGTGGGAGGACAACTATTAAATTTGCACAATAAATAAGGAGATCAAAATTATGATTTCAAAAAAATATTGTGATTGAATGTTAATGATCTCTCTTTATTGAGTTTTATATAAAAGATGTTAAAAATATATGTGTGAGATGAAGGAAAGAAGAGGGTTATAATGAGTTTGAATGATCACAACCAACTGTCTTGGCTTTAGAGAAAGGAAAGAATGAGAGACGTTTGAACTTGAACCCTTTTAAGAATGCTTGAAATAGAACAAGTAAATGAAGAAGATGTTTTGAGCGTTTTTTATATTGAATTCGCTCAGTTTGTATTGTTGAAAAAAACGAATGGAATCATCTAAGCTAGAAATTTAATTCCTAATATCTACTTGATAATAAATATCAAATCTCATGTCCCTACATGCCTACATATCAAAGAGCTCGTTATAATCCAGAAACCTCTTGTTGATATACGCAGGGGCGGAGCCGGAGCTTGGATAACGGGTTCGATCGAACTCAGTAGTTTTAGTGCAAACCCTATATTTGTCTTAAGAAATCCATTGAATAAGTACAAATTCTTATTTTAAAACCCACTAACATAAAAAAAAAGAGAGGCTAGAATCCCGAACTCTGTAACTTCAAATTCTGGCTCCGCCTCTGGATATATGCTCTTGCTATTCATTTTTTATGATTTTGAAAGCAAGTTGATAAATACTAGTTTTAGGAAATATGCTACGTCCTTTAAACTTTATTACGTACCTTTTAACAACACAACTTTTTAACCTAATTCTATTCTAACCTAATCAAGTGCAACATGACACTTTAAATCATCTTAAGCCGTTTTGATAAAGGATTGTTTGGTATGAAATTATTTACTCTTTTTTTTCTGCTTCTCCTCTCCGAAACTGCTTCTGCTTCTTCCCACAATCACCTTTTTTTTTCTTCTTCTCGATGTTTGGTCAAACACTTCAAACTTTAAAAAAAAAATCTATTTGTCACACTTGCAGAAACAAGAAATGGCTTTTGATTTGTAGTATACACAGTCTCCACAAGTCACTTTAGGTTAAATTCCTTTTTTCTTTGGTAACAAGCACTATAAGGTTAACAAGAAGCATACAAAAGCGAGAAAGAAATGTTTGTCAAAAAGTTGAACTAGTTTGTACTTCATGAAATTCAAGATTCGGGAGAGGCTCTTTTTTAATCTTTATCCAGAACCGTTGTGCATTTGTGCGGCTTTCCTTTGATGAACTATAAAGTAAAAGTTTTCTATGTTTTATTATATATATATATAAATATATATATATATATATATTAGACGTTGAATTTATTTTATTATTTTTTAATTTCCTTAGCGAAAGTTATGCTTCCACCGTATAACATCATGAAATTTTTATATTTCTATACACTATATGATACTATATTACCTTTCCTACTCAAATTTTATTATAACTACATATTATATACCCAATTACCATTTATATACATTTTAAGAGAATTAATGATAATAATTAGTGTCCTAAAACTACTCTAACGTATCTTCCACTCACCCCCATGTTTCTCTCTCCACATCCCCGCTCCCCCCCCCTCCTCCACTTATCTTGCACAAGAGAGCAACAATTACACCATTGACAACCATTAAAAAGCTTTGAAACTTTGAATTCGAATTTGAGTTTTCAAATAACTTTATTTGTTTGAATTGGGTGTTGTTGCAAAGAATTGAGAATTTTGTCTACCTCTCTCTCTCTCTCTCAATCTCTAATTTCGGTAATGTAAAACAAAGGAAAAGAAAGCAGCAATTCCACCATTGACAACCATTAAAAAGCTTTGAAGCTTTGAATTCGAATTTGGATTTTCAAAAACCATTATTTGTTTGGATTGGGTGTTGTTGTTGTAAACAATTGGGGATGTGATTTGGAGTTTATATCTCAATTTTGAGGGTGTTTTGGTGAAGATTAGACTTGATTTTGGCTGAATTTCAGATTGAAACTCGAAGAAGAAGAAGAAGAAGAAGAAGAAGACATGACATACATTATATTTACGAAATTGTAGAAAATTTGTATTCTGTTTATATATATATTATTTAACTATTGTGTGAAAGTTGAACAAATTGTATAAAAATTGTACTCAAATTGTATGATATTGTAGTTATATATAACTGGGTAGAAATAATGTATGAAAGTTGTAGATAAGTTGTATAATATATAATTAGTTGTATGAAATTTATTTTTACTATGTATAAATCAGATACAAAATATACAAAAGACATATTGTATAAAAATTCTATTTAAGTTGTATGATATTGTAGTTATATTTAACTGTGTAGAAATAATGTATAAAATTTGTAGATAAGTTGTAGATTTGTTATAAATAAGTGTATACTGTAAGTATTGAGTGTGATCCAACTGAAAATAGCTAGAAAATCTCCAGATCATAGAAAAGAGATAAAGGGTAGTTTAAACAAATACTTTTAAAACTAAGGCTATCCCACGTCATTCTTAAGAGGAGTATTAAACTCTTTTTGAAATTAAACAAATATAGAGAGGTGGATGTAGCTAAAAGGTTATGGATTCATTAACTTCAGTATGTAGCTTATTGATTTTCGTTCTATAAAGGGTAATTCTAAGTTTACTTGAATTTATTGCTTTCACTTTAACTGTATATTTATATATACGACTCACTTGTCAACATCTTAATTGGTACTGAAAATCATTCTACCACAAAGTTTTTTCAGTTACCATATTCAGTTAAATGTGAACCTAATTTTTATATGCTTACCATGTAAGAAACTAGTACTCCATAGTATATTGTTAGGTTCATTAAGAAACAAAAGCAGGTAAGTTAGTAACATAAAAAAGAGGGCACTACTAATAAATAATATGCTGCGATTCGTTAAATATACACCAATTAATTATATTGGCAGGAAACAAAAACAAGTTATTCAATACGATATACTGTCAAAATAGAAATTAGTGCAATGTTTTAAAGAAAATACGAGGGTTGGTGTGACGAGGAGCAGTGTTAACGCGGNGGGGGGAGGGGGGATGAAAGCACATGTTGGCTAGGAGAAAAAAAAAAGTAACTAAATCCCTTGATTGAAGGTACAAATAATGGATTTGGGAGCCTTTTAAGGTGGATTGTATATATTTTATAAACAAAACTTATTTATACAGGGTAATTAAGTAAACATGGATATTAAGAGTAATAAAGTTTCAAATAATGTATAGGAATGAAAAAATCCTAAAATCATTAGTAATAAATAAAGGATTTTCCTTTGTTTTAATATAGGTATCATATAGTAATAAATAAGGGAAAATTTCACATTAGAAAACTGGACTCCCTGCTTTTCAATTTTATAACTCATAGTTTAATTTTCAATTTTCAATCAATTAGTCCAAAAATAATAGGCTAAACCTCAACATCCAACTCCAATAGGTTCTCAAAATTACTATTTAATTTTTAAAAAGGATTCCTCAAGCATTTAAGTTAATATTTGAATTAGTAACTGTGACTCAAATATTAGTTCAACAAACAAAATTTATTTGGATGGTGAAAATTATATTCTTAACAAGCTTAAATATGTGGGTTTAAATTTCGAATTTGATTTTGTGAGAAATTTAGAGTGGGTGTAGTTTAGACTTGTTAGAAATAGTACAAGGATGTTGTATATAAAATTTGAAGTCATTTCATGGAGATTTGGATTGGTTTTGAACAAGAATTACAATTGAAAATCCTGGAAAAAGTTCGTCTACAGACGCTTGTATAAATGTGTATAATAGTGTATAAGGTGTGTTTCTACACTCGTATACACTATTATACAAAAAACTGACTTCGTCTTCTTCCTTAAGGAATTTCTGAAATTTAACTCAAATCTACTCCAAATCACTTCAATTTAAATTTTAAACTCCTCTTGATATTTTTAATTAATTGGACCAACGCCCAATCCAAACAACTAACAAACTCAAAAAATCTTATTTTCAAAAGCGAAGCTTTAATGGCCTTCAATGGTGTACTTCTAACTTGAAAATCTGACTAACTTGAAAATTGTTTGAATACAACACCAGAGCAAATGATTTGCTTCAACACAAAAATAATTCAATTTTAAGTGAAATCTTTTCCGGCTGAACAAAAACAACATAAAGTGGGATAAAAAATGACTGTTGACCACCAGAAATTCATTCTCCGATGACCTTGTTGACTTTATCGTTGACCTCAAATTGAAGGAAAAAATGGGTAAAGGAGGTTATCCACCACCAGAGATTTATTTTCCGGTGACATCGTTAACTTTGCGGTCTCTTGATTGACTTCGTCTGAAAGTTGAGAAAAGAAAATAAAATGGATTAAGGAGGCTGTCCATTTTTCTTCTTCAAGCTAGGTTAACTGATAAAAACTTTCTTATAAATTATATGCAAAATGCATTACGTCGGGTAACATTTTAAAATATGGACTCTTTTTGGTCATGGGATTGAGCCGATGACATAGGATGTAATTCTTTCAATAAATAAAGGTAAGATTTTCCGTGATGGACCCAATACTCGCTACAACGGACCTTTCACAATCTGACACTATTTGACCGTTACAAATTAATAATTTTTAAAAAATATTCAAATTTGGCCCACATTATTTCCACTCCAACTTTTGCTATGAGCAGATACTCAATGCTCTCCTTCATTTTCTTTTGAAACTAGAATCTGGAGTGGGAGTAGTAACTAATGGATTGCTATTATCACTCTTCATAAAACTCACTCCCTCGCTTTACTGTCAACCGTCAATTTCTCTCAAATCAACGGCCTATGTTTACCCCCCCAAAATCATACACAATCTTCTTCTTTCCCTCTCTCCCAACTTCTCATTTCTTCTGGTTACTCAATTTTAGCTTCCATTCCCCAATTTTACATCAATAATCTTGAAGTTTCTTAGTAAAAATCTCAGCTTTTTAACAACCCAAACAGTTTTAGCTAGTAAATTATTGAGAATCAGGAAAGGGCATGTTTGGGATAAGGGGGTTTTATTCATAAAATGCCAGTTTCCACAAGATCTCAGATTACTGACTCTCAGGTAAAAAATGATCAAAGAATTAGGCCAAGAACAGATCAAGAAGATTCCCAAATGTCTAGAAATATGAGAAATCCACACCATGGTTTGAAAGAGAAGATGAAAGCACTTACCCTTTTGTATGAACAGCAAAAACAAGCCGCTGCTGCTACCAAGAATCAATATTTCAAGCCTGAAGAGCCAAGATTTTCGACTCATCCTAGTGTTGACCTACCCAGCTCCGGTAGAAAAGTTGAGAAAGAGCAAAAACAATCAAACCCCATTATTAGTCATGTGATGAGGGAAAACACTATGCATAATAATTCAACTGTGACCAGAACTTACGTGGCGCCACGGCCGCCTTCAGTGGCGGAGGATTCGAAGGAGAATGTCGCGGTGGAGGCTGGAGGTGATAGAATAGTAGGGTTTTCTTACCCCAAAAGGGCGAATGCGTCGATTACTGTGGCAAGAAAGCTTTCAATGGGGAGTTCAGCAATGCCACCCCTTACAGAGCCTAAAGCAACTAAAAGGAATACTAGAGAGAATGTACAAGAGTTGAATACTATTTTTGAGAAAGTCAGCAGCAAGGGGAGTAGTGGTGATGATAGTGGTGGTAGTAGAATTCTTGTATTTGTAAGGCTAAGGCCAATTTCAAGAAAGGAGAGAGAAGCTGGAGCAGGTTGTTGTGTGAAAATTGTGGATGGAAGAGATGTTTATCTCACTGAGTTTGCCACTGATTTGAATGATTACCTTAGGCTAAAGAGGCTCAGGGGCCGCCATTTCACTTTTGATGCTTCCTTTCCTGATACCTCCAATCAGCATGATGTTTATTCCACGACGTGAGTTTGACTTTTTTGTTAATTCCGCTAATTCCATGATCCATTGATCAAGAAAACTTAAGCAATTCTCAAATTTGTCAATAGGATGATTAGTTTTGTTGTAGTAATTTGATAGCAGTGTCATTTCTAGTATCTTCTCTAGGTGTTTGTTTAAGCATCTCACTTATGTAGGCATCTTTTTTTAGTATCATTTCTAGTATTTTAGAGATGTCATTTGTTTAAGGCTTCTGACTTTCTGTAGTCTTTCTTGAGCAAAAGCCAGTTCTTTTTGGCAATAGGAGTACATTGTCTGTCTAGCATCTTACCTAGTTGTACTTTTGCTAGGCTAAGTACTCTCGTATTAAGGCTTTTTACACTGAACTATTGGAATAAAATGGACTTAAATAAAGAGCGGAATGAATATAGATTATTCATATATCAGACCCCAATTGATTTGGTAATGAGTCATAGGTATTGATTCATTGAACATAGTGAAAAATTAGACATCATCAAAATAGTAAAAGCTTGACAGAATTTCTGAGATTTAATCGCTACTTTGGTGAGAGGGGATTTTTCTTTTCTTTTATTTTCTTGGGACCAATCTTTTGCTATCAGAGGTAAGACTCTTAAGTCTACTCCTCTTCATCGATAAAATGTAGATAGAACTGAACACTTGGAATCTTGTATCTTCCAGAACAGCAGAGCTTGTGGAAGCAGTTTTGCAGGGAAGAAATGGTTCGGTGTTTTGCTATGGTGCCACAGGTGCTGGAAAGACATATACAATGCTCGGTACCGTTGAGAACCCAGGGGTAATGGTATTAGCAATAAAGGATCTCTTTAGCAAGATAAGGCAAAGGAGCTTTGATGGGAATCATGTGGTTCACCTTTCCTATCTAGAGGTCTACAACGAAACTGTGAGAGATTTGCTATCCCCGGGTAGGCCTCTGGTCTTAAGAGAAGATAAACAGGTTTGTGCTTATTCTAATGAATGATCATCCTCACAAACATTAGTGTTTCCCCCTTGTTTCTTTACTGAAAAAGCCTGCACACTGCTCGATATGCTTCTTTTGGTTGTGCACCTTTTATACTTGTCGAGTAGTAGTACCTGAAATAGGAAATCAGAGAGATGCGTTTAAAATGGACTGTTCAAAGCCATATATAGAAGAAAATTGACAAAAATATGATGAGATTTTCTCACTGCTTGTAATGCAGGGAATAGTGGCAGCAGGGCTTACTCAATATAGAGCATACTCCACAGATGAAGTAAGTATCATTCTTGTCTTCTGGAATGGTCATAGTAGAGTATTAGTTGCTGAATCAAAGTTGTTGACCTGTATTTCTTTTATGAGAACAGGTAATGGCATTGCTCCAACAAGGAAACAGAAACAGAACCACAGAGCCCACCCGGGTCAATGAGACGTCCTCACGCTCTCATGCTATTCTTCAGGTCATTGCAATTTTTGGCATATTATTAATTCATGCGCCACCGCCATTTCTTGACTTTTAATGAATGTTTTTTTCAACACACAGGTTGCAGTTGAATACCGTGTCAAAGATAGTTCAAATAACATTGTAAACCGAGTGGGAAAGCTGTCACTTATTGACCTTGCTGGATCAGAAAGAGCTCTAGCTACTGATCAGAGAACCTTGAGATCACTTGAAGGTGCTAATATAAATAAGTCACTTCTCGCACTGAGCAGCTGCATCAATGCCCTTGTTGAGGGAAAAAAGCACATTCCTTATCGAAATTCTAAGCTCACTCAACTGCTCAAGGACTCACTGGGTGGTGCTTGCAACACTGTGATGATTGCCAATATTAGCCCAAGTAGTCATTCATTTAGTGAGACCCAAAATACACTGCACTGGGCTGACCGAGCGAAGGAGATCCGAACAAAGGTTAGAGCATTCAAAACTACTCCTCTGCAACATTGTTTTGCAGCCTGGCTCTCATAATAAGTCAAGTGCTCTTGGTGACTAGTAAGGCTTGCTCAGTTAGTAAAGCACCTGGGTTCGAGTCACACTGGAGGGGAAGTGTGGAAACACTATAGATCCTCCTAAATTGGGAGGGATTTTTTTAAAAAAAAAAAGTAAAGTGCTCTTAGTGGACATCATGATATTTTGCCTTCACTAGGCAACATCCAGTTTGGAAATAAGGCGTGATTGATTTTTTTTAAATATTAATTAATTTATTTATTTGAGAAGATATTAAGGTGTGATTGATTGCTTGATCATTCATTGTTTACCGCGTCTAATGCAATTTATCATTTTAGAAGTTACTAGACACTAAATCCGGCCCTTTGAGGTCGTACTAACTTTCTGCAGCTTACTATGTACTCTAATACATTGCAGTGTGTGTAATGCTACTTATCTTCATGCAATATCATGAGTTTTTTTTTTTTTTACAAAAAAGCGAATATTTTGTTTCTAAAAGTTATATCATACTCCGAATTTTTCACAGGCGGCGCAGTCTATAATGACATGCTGTTGACGACACATATACATCAGTTGTGAAGAATCTACAATTTTAAGTATTTAGGGATTTGTTACGGTCCTAATATCTCCTTGTAACAATGCAGGCTTACGATGCGCATGAGGAAATACAAGTGCCTGATTCTGGAACAGATCAGGCCAAGTTATTGCTTGAGCTGCAAAAAGAGAATCGCGAATTGAGAATGCGTTTGGCTCGTCAGCAGCAAAAACTGATTACAATCCAGAAGGAAAATTTGGCTGAAAACTGTTCCCCTAGCCCATCTACAGTTTCCTCTATCTTATCACCAGCGCCGTCTTCTGCTCAGCTAAATGAAAGACGAAAAGCAAGACCCTCTTTCTTTGGTGGAAATTGTTTTACCCCAGAATCCAAGAGAAGAGGTCCAGATGAGTCCGTTAGAGATCTTAAAAAAGCAGTTAAGGGATTGGAGGCAGAAATTGAGAGACTGAAAAAGGATCATGCATTGGAGATAAAGCAGAAAGATGATACAATCCGTGAGCTGTCACGAAAGAGTGCAAAGCCAGCAGGAGGGGCACAAGTGGGTGTAAAAAGGATCATCACAAGGGCAAGCTTGCGGCCTAAGGAAGCACGTGATGCTGATTTGAAGAGTCCAAGTCATCGTTTTCAGTCTCCAGCTCCCACAGCTAAAAAGCGCAGCTTCTGGGATATAACCACAGCTAACAGCCCATCAGTTGTCACTTTAAATGGAAGAAAGACCAGAAGCCATGTTACCACCGAAACGGCAGCTGCTCCATCCATGCTTCTCCAGGTACATTATGATACCTTCTACATTCATTTCACATGGCATTTATTTCATCGAGCTTTTGGTTATCCATGCTTCTTCAGGTATATTTTCATATCTTCTAGACTTCTACATTCATTTCACATGGCCATATTAGTTCATCAACTCGAGTTATGTGTTAGATATAAGACTCTTTTAAGTAAACAGCTGAACAATGATCCATAGATTATAATTTTTGAGCTTAAAGAAAAGGTTACATGTTTCTTGAAAATCCCCAGCATCATACTACAACAACAATAATACAACTACCCCTCAATCTGAAGCAAGTGAGGTTGGCCATTATGAATCCTCACAGTCCATGTCACTACATTTTAAGCCTTTCTCAGTGCAATATTATAAATACATTAGTCTCTCTTGCACTAGTAGTTAATCTGCATGTTCTATTGGCACAAGAACCAACATCAGAATCATGCTTTAAAGTGTACCTTTGAGTTTCTATCTTCTGCAAACTGATGCAGCTTGCATATCCATGTTTCTGGTTTGTGTTCATGTTTGGGCCACATGTCTTCAATTGCACCACTCAGCCAGGGTTTGCTCGCCAGAATGTAAAGCATTAAAGAAGGCAGATCACTTGGCAATTTCAATCAAACTACATGGAGCAAGGGAATGGAGGAGGAGGCCTTCACTTTGTATTTGACAACAGACACTTGTATTAGACGGAAGACTAACTATCTAACGGTGATTATATCTCTAGTTGTTTGCCTGGTCTATTGAAGTCATGCTATTAATATTATTTCATTGTTTCGTCTTTTATGAAATACTTAAAGTGCATTTGCTTCAAATTTTCGTCTTTTTCATTTTTCTGTGAATTGTGTGTTTTTCCAAGTCCACCCAAATTAGAGGCTGGCTATATCTTGACTCTTGACAGATGTCTTATAAACTTGACCAATGGCACCACCTAACATACTAGTATTGGAATAATTTAACAAAACTTTATTCTATTTGTCTATTTAATTTGAAATGTTATGATTGGCCAAGCGAGGTGGTGGTTGGCAGTTATGACGAAACGAGAAAAATATTTTGTGAAGAATTTTCGTCGAGAAGTGAATTGTGATTTGGACACAAAACAAATTACTCAGAATATTGCCGTCAACCTTACTATTTAATTGTGAAGGAAAAAAGTAATTTTAGCTCCATATCTTTTGCCAACGACAACTTTCCTTAATGCTAGAGAGCCGAGACAGAACAGAAGTAGATAAATAGGCCCAAACACAAGTTTGTTGTTGCACAGTACGAAAAGAAGAAAGAGAATTGTTGTTAGAAAAAAGACACAACACCAACCTTGCTTTGAAGTGAAGTACACAAACTGTTAAAGGAAAAGTTTGTCTCTTATCATATCATAACGGACATAGCATCAATTATAAGTTTGTAAAGGTAATAAAAGAGAAGCTATTTTCAGAATTTTTGGCGATGATCCGACCGAAATGGTAAGTTGCCTACTATTATTCAATGGTCCACATCAAATTAATTTAACTCCTCCTGTTTCCGTATTTCCTTTTTTACGTTGAAATATTACTCCTACCAAGTCTACAACCAGTTAAAGAGGGGAAAAAAAGGGGTTATTGTCAAAGAACAATAAGATTATTAAGAGGAATTAAAACTTAGAAAGTTATCCAGCTAATATACCAGGTGCAAGCCTAATCAGGAGTTGGTTAACCCTTTGACATCATTATGAATGATGTTTCCTCTTTTATCCTTTTCTTTTTAAATAACGTTGTGCTTGGATTGATCTAAATATTTTTTCCCCTTTTAAATCTAAATTCTTGAATGATCTTTTAACAACGGTCCTAAATCCCTTTTGGCCCTACATGACAAGTGTTACACGGCGCCTTCCTCAGATTCTTTGGAAGAGCGACGTAAGGCTAAGCAATCGATGTCAGGGTGGTTGCTGTCCGCCAAGTGAGGTCCCCTCCGCACACTAGACGAGATTGTCAGTGCCGTGCGGGAAAGTTAATGCCAACAATTGAGAGAACAGTAATGAGAATTGAATAAAAGCTTGATTGCATTAATGAAAGCTATTACAAAAGAAGGCAACACGGTGTCGAGGGGGAGAGACACCAGTACAGAGAATTGCTTGCTAGAAAGTTTTTGATTGCTTGATCCCCCTAATAATGCTTAAAAAAACTAAACCAACGTTACAATAGTAGACCAAACTACGCTAGAGAAACATAATGGAAGTACATGGAATAAAACTACTCTAGTAATACAAGGAAAAAAGACTTAGTTTACTACAGAAGTAGAAACAGGTCCGTTGTCAGCAATTTTGTCTCAGGCATCACGATCTGCGCGCGCGACGCTGTTGGCAATTGCTTGTGGCTGGGCACTAGCGAGGGAAATCGGTGGGGCGACAAAAACACATGCCCGCTTGTCACTTGGCGCGACCAAGACCACGGGGCCGTCCGTGGCGCTAGGCGTTGAGAGGCTTGTTAAGACGTCACGGGACGCGTCCAAGGGGTCATGGGCCACGGCTGAAAAGCCGCCCATGACACGAGGCATGAAGATGTGTAACTAGGCACACTTATTTTTGGTGTGAAGGCAAAAAAAAAGAAGGAAATATTTAAACAGTATGGTGCATAAGCACCAAAAAAGCAATTTTTTAACAAGCAACGACCCAAACGAATAAAAGTAGAATGCACTGTACATTTTCCTAATAATTGAAGAATTAGTAGCAGACTAAAAATAATCATAACATACCCAAAATACCTACTTGGTGGGGAAAGAGGGATAAAATGATGTTTATGCCCCACTCCAAACTGTGTCATATCTTGCTAGGACCTCTGAAATCCTTGAGATTTTCATTTTTGTTAAGTATATATCAAATTGCAATAGAATTTGCAAATTATTATACATGATTAGATGGGACATACTGCAAATAATAGAATTCCTCAGCAATTTTTGAGCTTATCCTCCTTAAAATTTGATTTGATTAAGTAAAGCAGCACGCCAGCAACCAAAAAATTTGTGTATATCAAACAACTGTTGAAACTTTGAATAATGATAACAACATGATCAAAAGAAAACCTCGGTTACTGTGAAATGTAATAATCTTAATTTGTTCTCTACCTTTGATTGTTGTACTCCATAACACATCCACTAAGATCATGGCCCCTCAAACATCAACCTTCTCTTTTTCACTTTGTATAAAGCATACCAAAAATAATACAAATGAATAGAAAGCCTTGAAACTAGGAAAATAATCATTGCATACTGTAAGCAAACTTTTGTTTGAATGAATATATTTTTTCTCCTCATATTTAAGTTGTAATAGCATCATATATAACCTACCCCTTAGTTACGTGACGAGGGGAGCCACGGTAAAGTTGTCTCTGTACAATTTATCAGTCACGAGTTCGAACTGTGGAAGCGGTCACTAATGCTTGCATTAGGATAGGTTGTTTATATTATACTCCTTGGGGTGTGGCCTTTCCCCGAATCCTACATAAATGCGTGATGCTTTGTACACCGGGATGTGCCTTTAGTTATATGATATTAACCTTCTCTTTCAAATGAATCTTGGCGCAACAGCCTCCGTGTGACCAAAAGTCTCGAGTCGCGAAAACAGTTTCTTGCATAAATACAAAATAATTTGCATATATATACATAATGTATTTCGGCTCTTTCCCAAATTTCACGTACAGTAAGAGTTTAGTGTATCCTGCTGCTTTTTTTAACTTATTCATTGAGCTCCTAAACACTGAGGGACGGTTTAGATTTTATGCTCTTCTTTTGTCAAGATTTTGATCTAATCCTTATTTATTAGATGTCTGTCAATAAAAGATACAAAAATTTGGAATTTTTTTGAAACTTCTACTGGTGTAAAGGGAAAGCTAGGTTCGGAAGCTGAGTAACCTGTCAGTCAGTGAAGGAAGTTTGAGTTTATTTTTGCTTTTGAGGACTTCTATGATTGAGCTTTAGTAGTTGTAGTTTAACTTCTTGGGATTCTCATGTTTACTTTGATCAAGTCCAGACCAAAGATATGCACCAAAACCAATGATTGGAACATGCAATTTTTATGCCCTTTGGATCAGATACAGAAAATTATGTGGTATTTTATGAAGCTGTAGTTATTGCCAGGAAAAGGAACCCAGCAAATCTCTAAAGTTTTGAGGAAAAAAGCAGTCAACAAAAGAAGGAAAAAGAAAAACAAAGCCCCCTATTACAGTCTCTCATCTGCTGGAAATAACTTTTGTCATCACAATTCAAAAAAAAAATGAAGAAGTTAGTAAAGAGATGATTGTGGTAAAAGACTCAAGAACTTATTTAGTCATTAGAACTTCCAGAAGCCAAACAGTTTGCCATGCCACATAGCGAAGCGCAGCCCGGTGCACAAGGGCATCTCGCGCGCATGCAGGGTCTCGGAAGGGCTGCACCTCAAGAGGGGCGTGATGTAGACAACCTACCCTAATGCAAGCATTAGTGGCTACTTACACGGCTCGAACTCTGAACTAAAAGTCACACTGAGACAACTTTATCAGTGCTCCAAAACTCCCCTTATCCATGCCACAAAGCAATGAAAACAATTACTATAACAAAATGCCAACTTTGATGGATACAAGAACAAATATTGAGTCAAAACGTCATGGCATCAACAGAGAATTAGAAGACAAAAAGAATAAATATTTGTCTTATCTGATCATACGGGGATATTATTATGCCAGTGAACCTGCTAATATATTTCAGTAATATAAGTAACATATATTTCCATTCCACCCAAGAAAGTGAAAAATACAGTAACCCAGTTTCCATTCTCCAACCAGATTTTGTTGTCCAAATAAAAGACAAAAAGAAAATAAAAAACATAGAACATTGCTAAACCCCCATAACCATGGATCAAGAAAAGATTATATTCAGTTGAACAGGACTTAATCTAAGATTCTAATAAGTGGTTAAGACCTTAAACTCTAAGCAAGTAGATGCTAAGTTCAGGAGCTCCATTACTATCAGGATTCATCATGTAAAATGCCTCAGAATCTCTAGATCCAATAACTCTCTCAAACTTAGCCCTCATATACATAATCTCCCCTGAATCAGCACTCTCGTCTCCACCATTCCCTGGCAAAACACCAGCTCCCATTGATATTGGCTCCACTGCTTTTAGAATTTGCATTTCCTTTGGCCCACATTCCCTTCTGTTTGCAAAACCACATTTTTTTCCATTGCAGTAAGTTCTCCATATAGGCTCATCTGTAAGTCTAGTTGCTTTCTTGTCTTCCTCTTTGTCACATTCCAATGCAATTCGAACTAACCCGGACGCCATTTCTCGGACTAATCCACTTATAGGAGTGGCTAACTCAACTAAGAAAGCTGGTTGTGAAGTGGAATCTTTTTGAAATGCAAAATGTACATGTCCACGCCTGTGACCAAATAGGGTACCTACAACTCTGGTTCCAAGACCTTGTTGAAAGTTTCCTCTGTTTCGTCCGAATGCCGTTAGAACAAATTTTAGCCTGGCCACTGCTATAGTTTGCAGCTTCCTCCTTGTTGCTGAAGCTGAAGCTGATTCTTGCTTTAACTGGCTGTCCTCTGTCTTGTTTTCATGTATAGCGTTCAAAGTAGAAGACTTTATATTCTCTGTTTTCCCTTCTCCATTTCTGTTGGTTTCTGAGGAGGGTTTTGGAGATGGATCTTTTAGTGCTATTTCTTCTTCTTCTTCTTCTTCTTCATTGCTGACTTTAGCTGTCCAGTGGAACTGCCTCTTAGAAGACAAGTCTTGGAAACTCTTTGCCATGATTGTCTTCATCTGAGAAAAGAAAAATCAAGAGTAGGCTGCACCTTTAAAGTGGAGAGTGAGGGTGTGAGGAGGGGTAGAAAGATTCTGGTTTCTTCTTTATTAAATGGATTTTGCTTTTTCTTTTTTTTAATTTGTTTTCCCTTCTACTACTTTGTTCGAGCAAATAAGAATCTGACACAAGCGTCCCCACATACTGTCGTGGGAATTGGGACTTAGGAGTGTCAAAACAATAGGGAAAGGGGAGAAGGCTTGAGGAGGGTGTGGGGAGAGAAAGGTAAATGTTTTGAAATAAAGAAAGGAATCTCAAGGAGACATAAGATGTGTTATTTCACTTTCTTGTGGGGTATGGTGAGAAAGAAGTAGCCTTGACTGGCTCTTTTTGACCTGAACCAAAACAGTGTTAAAAAAATAAAGAGTGGTCACAAAAATCACAGTGAAATAGAGAAACAAAGAAACATCACTATTTGCAGTAGACATCCTCCCAACACAACGTTCTGCTTCATGTCTTGTTTCGTATGATAAAACCTGCACCCCATATCTAAAAGGGAACAGACCTTGATGATGTTTGCCTCAGCTCAGCAGTCACTTACATTCTCATACCATACAAAAAACATGAAATATTATGTTTCGACTCAAGACACAGTAACCTGCGATACACAGTGCATCAAAGCTGACGCTCTGATCAGGATTTACTGTTCCTTCATCCTCTTTCCTTCAGAACTGATATTGTGGGCCTGAATGAAATGGAAAAACAGAGGCATGTTTATTTTCATTTCAGTGTTTAATTTCTTTTAGTTTCCATCTACAAGAGTCCAAGGTAAGGGAAAAGACGTGCTCGTTGCGACCCAGCAGACAAAGAAGTGTGTGAAAACTATAGGAGATTAAGATTCAAATGCCAGTAAAAAGGAAGACAGTTAGGAATAAAGGTGACAGGGAATACCAATTAGGCAACTTACAAGGACCCTAGCGTTGTAGCCATGAGCACTAAGTTGAGTTGTAAAGCCACTACAGCAATGACCAATTAAGTGTATAGCGACCATCACATTCATCATTCGTCCTACAATTTTTATTTGGTAAAAGCAATAAAGATGCAAACCCAGAAGAAATCAATCACATTGGTCCTGGTGGGGGCTGAGTCTTCCAATTAGTGTGAAGAGCCAACTGATGACAAAGAGCACTAGCAATTCCCACTCTGACTAATATAAATATACTAAAAGCACTTGTTGAGTGTAGAGGACATTCTAAAGCAAATTCACTAATTACAGAACATATGGACATAATTAAAAGAGTACAAATTGAGTTCGAGTCCACAAGCCAGCGCAGGTGCCAGGAGCTTTTTGTACATGATAGAAGAGAAACCACCTCTAAAACTACTGAAAGATGCTTTGCCTACAGAAAGAAGAAAAAAAAAGGTTCTAAAGTTAGCTATCCAATCTTTGCCCTGCTTCTGAGTCTTGCTGTTTGGGCGGAGCTGTAACAACTCCATTCATCCTAGCACGTGCTTCAGCAAACATCCTTTGTTGCGCAGCCAACGCTTCTTCTTCAGTCATTTCAGCTACATTGCTACATTTCCCAGCTCTCACAGTATCCTGTGGAAGAAACAAAAAGCAAAGGGCAATCGTCAATGAAATCTTTTCACCATTAAATCATTTCACATGGTAGCAAAAATTGTCGGATTCAAAATAAATGTCAGCTAGCAGACGATCGGCTAATTCTCTAGCCATATGCAGAGGTTTAGGGATCAAAGGGGAGGCGAAAAAAAGAGGAATGAATATAACACTTCGTGACGCATCCAAGACATGTTAGATACTTCCTTTCAACAGCAGAAGGATGTATTAAAACGTCCTAATTTTAGCCTTTACGTACCACAGTCTCCAGCTTGTGTTGTTCATATGAAGCATAAACTTCTTCAATATATTCCCCAAAGCCAAGAACCTAAAAAACAAAAGCTGTTCATAATTCCAAGGAAACGGAAGAATCCAACAAATTTTTACAGGTTAACATTTTAAAACAACATAAAGGTAAACTACTTCAATTAAGGTTTCTTGTTATTCAACACTAATAATTGAAGAAGTATTTGCACCACACTTAAAAGTTAAAACTGGTAAATGGGTTTCACAGTTGAAATGTTGTTCCCAGAGACCAAAAGAATCTAGAATGTGATCACTGCAATTGATGTGACCTAACATCACGTCGGGGGAGAAACAAACTAGCAAAACCCAAACATGAAAGTAATTAACAACATTTGCATTTCATTATCCTTATTGGCATTGTGCAACTTCGTGAGCTAGGATGAGAAGTAGATTTGAACTTCTTTAAATCACCTTCAAATGAACTCATGCTAAGAGGATTATAGGTGAAAAAGACAGAAATGCAGAGTAAGAAGAAGATGAACATAATAGAGAAACTGCAGGATCAAGAAGTACCTCTAAAGCCTTGAGTACATGCTCTGGTGCAATTGTTCGTTTATCTTCTCTATTACAAACTTCATTTGATTCTGATGAGATAAGATTGATGAACTCTGCACGATAACAATGAAAATCAGGACACCATGCAAATTGAAAAAAGAACCACATTAAGAAGATTCGACAATATATGAAGTCAAGCAATGACCTTTTTTTAGGGAATGTAAAGAGATGGTATCATATAATCTAGTAGAAGGAAAGAAGATAGGAGAAACTTCAGTGCTGTTCAAATAGCAAACAAACATCACCAACCAAAACAGTAACGGAAATATGCTTATCAAATACATCAAAGTAAGTACACAAAAGCAGTATAATGAAACAAATTATTATGTTGCATTTCTATCAACCACAACCCAATAGACCTTGAATGAACAAAAAGATTATAAAATAGGTTGTCTTATAAAAAAGGATTAAGGAATGGGTTAGTATAACAGAGTAAAGATCATGTTTCATTAGAACTCTCTCTTTTCGAGTTACCAGGAGTCATCTACGGAATACAACTTAAGATGAGTTAAGAAGAACTTGAATTCCTTTAACAGTTACCTGTATATACAACTATGTCCTAAACTTATGCTTATCACATCCCCTGTCTTGTGTCTCACTACACTAAATCGGCAGAGTGACAACCAAGAGCTAACAAACAACTAGGGCAAAAGTTTCCTAGTCAGCCGTCGTCCTCCAATGCAAATACCGATTATTAATTATTCCCCCAACTATTCTAGAGAGGCATAGATTCTATTAAAAGCAAACGCTACTGACAACAGCTTAGCACACTAACAGAACTTTAAACTGTACTCAAAAATTAAATCAGATAACATTCAAATCAACTCACCTACACAGCATTCAATCAAAAGATCCTGAGCATCTCGGGCAACACGGACATCAGGAGGTAACATCTCTTTAATAATCTTTGTCATAGTTGCTGAGAACAGAAAATAGTACAATCAGTATAATATATAAGTAAGGCAACAGGCAAACTCACATATTTATCAAATAACAAGAACCTCGTGATTTAAACAAAAAAAATTCAGGGCATAAGGTGAGACCAGAAGCAACAAAAAAATTCAATATTACCACTGTTTGGCTTTAGCAACTGAAATCATCAATCTCATTTATCTAATAAATTACAGATTTTTTTTCAGAAGCAATTAGCATCACTTAAGTCACCCACAAGTCAATTTTTACCCTCTTTGAAAATATTTCACAAATTCCCTTTCCCAGCAGGGGAGGAGCTAAAGGGAGGCAAGACGGTTCAATTGAACCCCCTTCCAGAAAATTGTAGTGTGAAAAAACCCAAAAACAAATTTTTTTGTTCCATATAAACTGTTTCCCTTTGACTCGAGGGAAGATTCAAGTGTAGTGGTAAAGGGCTTAAGGGGGTTCAAAAATTTCTTTAGGTCAGAGGTTCATATCTGAGGTATGACACTTCAGTAATTTTTTTTTGAAACCCTTGTATGAATTTCTGGCTCCGCCAATACGATTCAAGCATTGTAAATTTGCTAAAATGGCTTTTGGTAACCCTAATCCCTTCTCCAAGATAAATTAATATCACACTCTGCTTACTCCCTATTCATCCGCTCAAAATCTCGTAATATTAGGATTTACACCAACCAAACAGGGAAAACATGATAAAGCACCAAAAAAATCATCAAAAAACATAATCACAAGAGCTACAGAAACAGAGAAATATAGATCATTCTATGAATGTATACCAGACATATTCATGGATAACATGGAGAAAGAAGAGGAAAACCTTTGGGAAGTGAAGCATCCTCCTTCGTTTTACCAACGATATCCATCGGATCCATTTTAACCCTTCAAAACCAAATCAAAATTTCGAATTTAATACCAAATTCACAAATTTTTAGAAATAAACGAAATTGAAACAGCTGAATACGAGAAAACAATTATTTTTACCTTGCAAGGAGACACTGCGAAACTGGCAGATCGGCGAGAAAATTGAGCTGCAAGTCGGCCGATTGTAAGAAATCGGAAAGGGATGGGAGTAGGTGATCGGAGTCGCTGACGGTGGTGGTTCATGGTGGATATAGAGAGAGAATGATGTGTCCGCAGACGACTAGGGCAAAGTGCATTCAAAGAGGGATTCTCCACGCGCGAAACGGGAGGTGTCGTGCATAATCCACGGGTCCCATCACTCTTGTGGATGCTAAATGGGGCGTGGTACGCACGCATGAGCGAAGAGTGTGGGATATCATGTGACGTATGTTGCTTATATAGTTTTTCAGCAAAACGAAAAAAGGTCGGGTGGATGGAGTAAGTGGTTGCCAATGAGAGAGAGAGGAGACGAGAAAGTTTCCGACTCTGCTGGATCTGCCAAGTGCCAATTATGTGATGCCAACCCCATTTCGCTCAGCATGGGCCTTCTGTAGTTGGGCTCGGGGCTCCATTTTGGAATAGAATCATTATACAAATAGCCGGATGTATTTACTATTTACGTATATTTTTTAACTGGTATTTTCGGGATTTTTCCCTTCCTATACCATACATGAAACATGATTACCAAAAATGTTCATGGTTTCATATTTACCCTCCCTATTTATGTTTATTCTACAAAAAATATATCATTCTTAAATACCGAATAATAGGAGTTGTTTCCTTCCTATTTAGGCGCACTACAATTATGGAACTAAATATTCTAATTGATTCTAGCGACTTTCAAATCAAAGTTGTAACGGAAATCACGAATTAAACGTTATCATCAATTTCAAATAAAAAACTAACGTCTCTGTTCTGGCGAAACTCTGTTCTTCAACCTTTTTTCTTAATCCACAAATAAAAAAAAGGACAAAATCTTCAACAATTCTTCTGCAACAAAACGCAATCGTGTCCAAAATCCCCATTATGCTACAATTGAATGGGAATTATGATAGTTATGGCAGATTTAGGGATTTTCAAGTGGATGGCATTGTACTCGATGAGGATGCCAGTTACAGTATATTGATTTCTACAATTGTAGATCAATTAATGATTGATACTTCGAAAAAAATTATAAAAATCAAATACGTTGTGAACGAGCATTATCCTCCAATGGAGATTAGGAACGATATGAGTGTTCGTGTATATATGGAGACAAAAAAAGAAAACAAAAATTTAGGATCGTATCCGCTATGTATAATTGTTTGAGAGTTCAATATGGAATTGAGTATCACCAATATGAACACAAGTGCAGGTTTGTTCTGTTACAAATTCTATTAGATTCTGATTTTATGTTAAATATCTACAAAAGATCTACAAATAAACTACATATCAGTGTACGTAGCAGTATTGTTTCTAATAGTATCTACAAAATTGCAACATTTATTCCACAATTAAACTACATACTATGTAGAAAAAAAATGTTTCCTACAAAATTTCTCTTCATCTACAAATTATCTACAAAGATTCTACCAAATGGTAATGACAGCATTTATCTTTATTTTCATGCAGGTTCGTCTGGAACACTAAAATTACTTGATATGCCAGCATCTCCCGTTATAGAGGTATATGAGAGTATAATAATAACTGAAAGTACACAAAGTGTTATTAAAGACGGACAAGTGTACCAAGACAAGCAAACAATTGCAACTGCAATGAAGCACTATTATGTCATGCACAAGTTCCAATTCAGGGTTAAAAGATCTAGCCACAGAAGGTATGAAGATCTGAATGGTGAAAAGATCATTATATACCGTCTTTTCCTCGTGATATGTGTTTGTCAATATTGTAGATGAATTGTAGTTATATTGTAGAGTGTATTGCTTTATGTTAAAACAATCCTTTTTTTTACATCTACATTTATAACCAATATTAAAATTATATTTTTTTTGTAGCTACTGGCTTATATGCATTGGTGAAAACTGTAATTGGCAATTCAAGGCAACATCCATTAATGATTCTGCAATGTTTAAGGTCAGAAGTTTCAACCGCCAACACACATGTTCTTTAATGGACAATACATTCATACATCGCAAACCTACTGCAGTTGTAGTTTGTAGCATGGTTATTCTAAATTATTGTGATCCCAAGACAGTTTACACACTAAAGGACATACAAACTGACATGTTGTCCGAACACGGAGTGAACCGAAGCAACATGCAAGCATGGAGAGTAAAGGAAAAGGCTTTACAGTTTTTGAGAGGTCATCCTGCTTACTCCTACAGCAAATTACCAAGTTATTTTTATATTCTTAAGAAGACGTATCCGGGATTTGTAGTGAAATTGAAGAAGACATCATATGAATGCTTCTTATATGCATTTGTTGCTATTTGTACATCAATCAGTGGTTGGGAATATTGTAGGCCAGCAGTGGTGGTTGATGGGACTTTCTTAAAGTCAACATACTGGGGAATAATGCTGACAACTAGTACAATAGATGCAGTAGGTAAAATTGTAGATATTTTGTAGATTGTTTATAAAATGTAGATACTTTGTAGAAACTTTATAGATATATTGTAGTTTATATGTATTTGTCTTTTTATATGTATTTTCAAAGCTGTTAGTTAATTATTTTTTTACTCATAATGTAGGTACAATATTACCATTGGCATATGTTGTGGTTGATTCGGAAAATGACGCATCGTGGAAGTGATTTTTTGAGCAGTTCAAGCAAGCATATGATGAAAGACCTTCAATGTGTGTTATTTCAGATCGGAATGAGAGTATCATGAAGGCAACATCAATTGTTTATCCGGGCATGCCACATTACTCTTGCATGTGGCATATTTGGACAAATATAAGGGCAAAGTTCAAGAAAGGTCATCTAAAATTAAGCGAATTGTACTTTTCTACAGTACGATCATACACTCTTGATGAATTTAATGAAAGGATGTCGAAGATTGAAGAGATAGACCCGCGTATTAATCATACCTATATGATATTGGCTATCATAGATGGTCAAGAGTACATGCAACGGTGAACAGAACTTGGACTATGACATCAAACATTGCAGAGTCGTTGAATGTTGTAACAAAAGATGCAAGAGAGCTGCCAATAGTAGTCCTATTAGAGTATATGAGGACTCTTCTTGAACGTTGGACCAACGAGAAGTTATTAAAGGCAAAGGGTACTTTCACATATCTTGGGTCCAAATTCAACAAAGATTTGGAGAACAACAGAACATTGTCACAAAAGCTTAGGGTAAGATCTGTTTATTTGGTGCAGAAAAATAATATATTAATATACAGTGTTTCCATATTGTAGATATATTGTAGATAATTTGTAGATAAATTATAGATAATCTGTATTCTGATTGTAAATATTTTGATTTCTAATTGTTATGTAATTGTCGGTGAGGGTTTCAACAGATCATATCCATACTGTGATAGATGGTGTGAAGCGGTACATTGTGTGTCTTGAAAATAAGAAATGTAGTTATGAACAGTTCCATATTGATGAACTTTCATGTGCGCATGCTTTGGCTGCTTTAAGGCACATGAATGAATCTTATGAAAACTATTGCTCGTCGTTTTACACAAGGGAGAGCCTATTGCGTACATATGAAATTTCAGTAAATCCCCTGCTTGATGAAAGCAAATGGAATATGCCACAACATATATATGATGAAGTAGTAAATCTACCTACGGGAGAGAAAAGACAGTCAGGAAGACCTCAAAAGGAAAGATACAAAATATATGATGAACTAAAGTCAAAGAAGTAGAAGGTGTTATGCGGCAACTGTGGAGGTGAATGACATAACAAAAGATCTTGCAAGAATGCGCCAAAAAAGAAATAAATTTCATGTAGTTAACATAGTATTTCAAAATAATTGTTAGTGTGCTCAAGTTAACAGAATTTTGTGTGTAATTGTTGAAGTTTTATAAGATCATAATGTAGTTCGTTTCAATTTTTTTTTTCCTTTGTTGTTAAAATTTTTGTCTGTATTTGCATAATAATTTGATAGAGTGATTTGTTATTGACTATCTCAAGCATCCTTTACATAATAGTTAATATTTATCTACAATACAACTACAAAAAAGATTTTAAATTAACTTGAATTGACAAAATAAATACATTTTAAATCAGTAGGAAAGGAGTTATATATACAAATTAAATACAAAGGGAGATGTTTTCTACATATTATATACAGATTCAACTACAAAAATATATACAATTTTAACATTCAGTGTTCCCATATTGTAGACAACTTGTAGTTTATTTGTAGATAATTTGTATTCTAACAACGAAATAACTAGTCTTTTGTTAGTTGACAAAATAACAGTATAAAAATGAGTTGGAAAGGATTTATATGATAAAATAATAAAGAACAAGTATTTTAAACATTCAACAAGTGAAGATAAAACCGACAAGCTATTTTCATTTGAACTACTAAACTGGATAGAACAAAACAAAACAAATGCTACTGTAAGTGTAACGCAAGTCTGCTATAATTAAAACACAAAAATATTGTTCAAAAACTTGTGTACTACATTTCTTCTAAACCAACATCAACAAAACAATTGTACTACATGTTTCATACATAGATAACTACTTCTTCTTCCTCTGGACTCTTGCTTTTTCATTCAAAGCTGGTGCACCCTTTCTCCTTGTCAATCTGCCTGTAACCTCATTTTCACTAATTGCCCCATTTTCCTGCTTCTTTCTAGCATAGTCCTACAGTAGCGCTCCATAGCGTCTACGATGTTGGTCAATATCAGAAAGGTCTTCTGCGGTAATTGACAAGTCTCCAAGACTAACATACTCCGCAAAGGCAGCAAAAAAGAAACCACGGTCGCTGCAAAAATAAAAAATTGTCAATATTTACCAAATGATTAGAAACAGAAATAGAATTAAATGTATAAAAAGAAAGAATATTTTTTTTACAGTGATCCTTCTTTTTGCTGTGGAATCTCTCCAACGATCCACTGAATGTTAAGAGGGTCGGTAACATCTTTCTCAATGTATGCCTTTGTATTCTTGAAGTTGATGTCTTTGCGCTTCCCATAAAAATCGGTGCACGACAAGTACAAAGGGATAATAACAGAAAACTTGTCGACACAAGATTCAACAATAGGGTGATTGCGTGAAGACACCATGAAATCATATGCATAAAGTTGCCTGTCTGCAATGTCAAAAACAACCAACACCCAATGGAATTTTTCTACAATGTTGATGGGCATGATGACATAGCCAACTTCATCCCATGCAACATTTGCAAGTAGTCTATACCCCAATATATATTATGCTACAACATCCTGGGGTTTAACAACAGAAAACTTCTTATCTTGAGAACTTTGGTACTTTTCATAAATTTGTTCTATCCTTGTCTTGAACAAACAATCTGTTGTAGTAAACTTGGTCAAGTTGTGGGGGCCATACTTGCCTCTTTTCCTCAAGTAATACATTATAACATCAATGTGCTGCAAACAAAAACAGTTGGCATTATACAACAAGACAACTTCAGTTAGTCTACACAAACTACACTGTAACTACAATTATACTTCAAACTGAAACAAAGAGACTACAACCATATCTACAATTATCTACAACTTATACTACAAAGTCATCCTTAAATAATCTACACACAACTACAATTTACCTATAATTACACTACAAACATATAAATAATCTACACAAAACTACTATATACATAAAATTACAATACAAACAGAAAACACATGATCTACAATCATGTCTACAACATATCTGCAATTTAAACTACAAGTCATCTTCAAATATTATTCATAATCTACAACATAACTACAATTACACTACAAACTGAAAACAAAGCATATAGAATCATGTCTACAATATATCTACACAGTATCTGTAATATATCTATAAACTGGGTATACTGATTCTTACCGAGTCAGTGAGGCATTGTCTAGGGTGTGCCAGGGAAAAGAACCACTCCTTCTTGTCAACCTTTTCCACTCCAAGGTCTAACCATGGATTAATTTGGTTGTCCTTTATGGAATACATAGCCTTCCTCCTATAAAAATAAATAGATATCAAAAAAAGTATTACAGAATGAAGTGGATATGTAAAAGATGAATGTTGGAATCAAAGTTACAAATTGTGCATTCTAACCTCTTTGAACCTTTATCGGTACCGTGGTATAACCACTTGTTGAACTGATCCAACACCTCGGGATCTGCATCTTCACCAATAACAGTAGTAAATGGGTGTTTGAGGTGGGAAATTTGAGGTCCAGCTGAGCTGCTACCCCCAGAACTGTATAGAGGGAGAAATGGTGATCGGGCATGCTTTCTCGGATGCCTTGTTCTACCTGGATGCATAGGTGTTGCATTATCTTGTATAGGCTCGCCAAACTTAACCAACTGTGATAAGTTATCAGGCAGCTCGAAATCATCCAGTGTAACCTCATTCTTCTCACCTCCGAATTCTTCTGAATCACCTACATTCACATATTGTGCCTCTGCACCTGCATTGTCAATGTATATCTTACTTAATAGAAAGGTTAAAATATTCAAACATAAAGAAAAATTATCTGAATACCAATTCATACCTAAATTCTCTTCATATGCTGCACCTTCAAAATGTGTATATAAATCAACAGGTGAGGGAACATTTTCTTGACCAATTGCACCTTCAACATGTTCTATTTTATCAATTAAAAATGTTGACTTATACTGGATAATAGGGGCTTGAAAGATTAAGGAGATATGTAGATGTGTTATAATATCTATATTTATCTGTTAACAAACTACAATATGATGTATTGAATTGTATATATTTTGTATATATAATGTAAAAATATTGTAGATATTTTGTAGATATTATGTAGCTAACTGTAGATAAAGTGTATAAATTTTGTAGATACCTGTTTTGCTGGTGCTGGCCTGCACTTGTTCCCCACTATTGAACTGAAATTGCTGATTGTTCATGTCTTTTTGTTGGTCATTATTTATTGTTGAACTACCACCAAACTGAAAGGACCAAGCTGTTAGTTTGTATATATGTTTTAGAGGTGCCTTAAATTGTTTTGTTATATAAATAAAATTCAAGTCTTACCTTTGCATCAGCTTTGTCATTTTGACTGTTTATCAACTGCAAAACAGTCTTGACAGACTCATTTATTAGCACTCAAAGCCTACGGAGCTCTTCAAAGACATCTTTCTTAAAATCTGTAAGATTTTGATCAACCTACATATTACAAAAATACATTGTTAACTTCAGAATTTCTTTTAAAATACTTTCAAAAATAGGAGCAGTATTATGATAGTGCTAATATGTTGTATACATATTACCTTCTCAATGCCTCTTTCTAATTTGATAATCTTTGTAAGAATAGACTCCTTATCCTCTTCTCCAATTGATTTTTTGGGTTCCAATGGAGGATCATCAGCATTGGGACCTCAAGTTTTTGTTCAACCTCTTGAACTGTGTACTCAACTTTGTCAGGCAAAGACATGGATGCAATCTCTTCAGGGGATTCACTTATGTTGGTGAACTGAATGAGAAAAAAACTAATTAGTTTGATTAAGGCATAACATGTAGAATAATGTAGATATTTTGTAGGTAAACTGTAGAATCATAAATGAATCCATTTTACCTTGATCCATTCAGGCTTGATAATTTTTTCTTCAAAGGCAGCCAACCAAATATGACCCTTACTAGCTGACCAGCTAAGTATGCGAGGGATTGAATTAGCACTCCTCGTAGCTATGTCAGTGTTGACGCTAGAGCAACACTCATACATCCATACTTGCATGGCTAGTGGAAATCCTCGTATGAGATGAGAATGTACGTACGGATTTAGCCTATGCCTAACAGATTTCATCAACTGTCTGTAAGCCTTAATACCCCATGGATATGTCTCGTACTGACCATATTCCACCAAATAAAACCTAAAGTGATCTACAAATGCAACATGGTCTTTCTCTGAAGGACAAATGAAAAATTCTAAAAGATAAAGAATACACAACTTCACAACGTCCTCATCATTTACCCAGAATCTGTTGGTTACTATCTGTTTGAGATATGACTTCTCCACTCTTAACTTGTTTGGAAAATAACT